>VMDO01013257.1:0-58927 GCA_007922755.1 Pedetes capensis
TCCATCAGGACCTGGGCTCTTCTTTGTTGGGAGACTTTTAATTACCTTTTCTATTTCTGTATAGGTAATGCACTTTTTAAAGTCAGTTATGTCATCTGGGGTTAGTTTTGGTAGGTCATACGTGTTAGTAAATTTGTCCATTTCTTTTGCATTTTCATATTTTTTGGAATACAGTCTCTCATAGTAATCCCTGACAATTTTCTGTATTTCTTTGGAGTCGGTGGTTATGGATCCATTGTCTTTCATATTCCATACTATGTTAGATTTTTCCTTTTTTTTTTGATGAGATTAGACAGAGGGGTGTCTAGTTTATTAAACTTTTCAAAGAACTAGCTCTTAGTCTTATTCATTTTTTGACTTATCTCTTTAGATTCTAATTGAGATATTTCCCCCTTTATTTTTGTAATTTCCCTCTGCGTTTTCCGTTTACGGTTGTTTTTTGTTGGATTTCTAGTGTCTTAAGCTGTGTCAATAGGTCATTTATTTCGTTCATCTTTATTTTATTGATGAACGCACTTAATGTTATAAACTTCCCTGTTAAAACTTCCTTTGCTGTATCCCACATGTTTTGGTATGATGTGTTTTCATCATCATTTGATTGTAGGAATTTTTTAAATTCCAATTTGATTTCATCAACAATCCATGGGTCATTCAGTAGTGAATTATACAGTCTCCATGAGTTTGTAAAGTTTCTGGAATTATTCATGTTCTTGAGCTCCAATTTTATCCCAATATGATCTGATAAAGAACATGGAATAATATCTATTTTCTTGTATTTGTTGAGGGAGTTTTCATGGACTAGCATATGATCTATTTTAGAAAACGTACCATGACGAGCTCAGAAGAATGTGTATTCCTCATCGTGTGGATGAAATATTCTGTATATATCTGTAAGATCCAGCTGGTTTAGGGTGGAGATTAGATTTGACGTTTCTCTGTTGATTTTTTGTTTTGATGACCTGTCTCTTGACACAAGTGGGGTATTGAAGTCCCCCATTATTATTGATTCTGATCCAACAAAGTTCTTTATATTCCATAAGGTTTGTCTTATAAAGCTAGGAGCTCCTATGTTTGGGGCATAGATACTAAGGAGAGTTATTTGTTCTTGATCAATTGTTCCTTGTATTAAAATTTAGTGACCATCCTTATCTCTTTTAATTAGTTTTGGAGTGAAATTTAATCTATCTGAAATTAAAATTGCAACACCTGCTTTCTTTTGTCCCCCCCCCCAGGTATACATTTTTCCAGCCCTTAACTCTCAGTTTATTCCCGTCTTTGTGAGTTAGATGAGTTTCTTGAATACTACATATTGATGGTTTGTGTTTTTTCATCCAATTAGCCAGCCTCTGTCTCTTAATTGGTGAGTTAAGATGATTTACATTGAGATTATTGAGGAGCTTTTATTGTCATTTAGCCAATCATTACCTGTTACTGATTTATGATTCATGTTTGCTTTGGACCTTTCTTGTGTTGCACTCATGTCAACTAACCAGTTCTTTGATTTCCTTTGTAGGGTTTTCTTAACTCTCCTGGATGTGGTAATTGATTTATTATCCTGTCCAGTGCTGGTTTGGTGGTTGCATATCGTTTAAAACTTCAATATCATTAAATGCCTTATATTCCTCATCTATTATCAAAGATAATTTTGCTGGATATATTAGTCTAGGTTGGAGATTTTTTTTCTTAATATTTGAATCACCTGTGTCCATTCCTTTCTAGCTTTCAATGTTGATATGGAAAAGTCTGCAGTAATTTTTATTGGCTGTTTTTTATAAGTAATAAAGGGCTTCTGTCTTGCTGCTTGCAGGATAGCGTATCTGGTCTCTAACGACAGGAATTGAGCAACGACGTGTCTCAAGGCATGATCTACTTAAGTCAGCCTTCAAAGGAGTCCTGAAAGTCTCAGTGGTGTATGTATCCATTTCCTGTGCTATCTTTGGGAAATTTTCCTTGCGGATATCATTTACGAGGTTGTGAAGGCCTCCAGTGATTCTTTCTTCTCATTCAGGAATACCCATAATTCTTATATTTCTTTTTTTCACTCTGAGTTCTCTTGGAAATCTTTTTTTAAAACTTTTGTCATTGACTCCATTTCTAATAGCTTGTGTTTCAGCTCGTTTATGCCATCTTCTGCCTCAGAGATCCTTTGCTCTGATTCATCCAGTATTGAAGAGAAGGATTCTTTAGCCATGTTCGATTCTGATAATTTGGATTGAGTATCAAGCAAAGTGGCTTGATTTTTCTTAATCATTTCTAACTGGGATGACAGAACAGCTTCCAAATTAGAAATCTTTCTTTCAATTATCTCCAGTGTATTTGTAGTATTTGTCTTTATTTCTCTTAGCATGCTTATAACCATGACTCTGAACTCCGAATCAGAGATCTCTGAGAATTGGGAGTCCTTGGAATTATCTGTTGGGGGTCTATGATCTGTGGAGCCTTCAGCTCCATCCGGCCCCTTTGTGGCTTTTGTATGTTTACTTGATTTGCCCATAATGTGGTCCGGGAAATAGAATTTGTTTCTCGTGATTATTCAGAACTTCTTCCTCTGTTATTCCTTTGAAATTTGTGCTGAATCTCTGGTGCTTATTAGAACTTTTGAGTTGGGTATGTTCTCGGCTATTTGGTGTGAGTGGTTGACACTTTAGTCTACCAGCCCAACTCCAAGGGGGGTAAGGATTAGGGAGGCGATAGCTTTTGCTTCTCTTCTGAGGGGTGAGAAAGGCAGGGATCTGGTGATAGAAGAGGGGGAAAGAGGAGATAGAGGACAGAGGCTAATAGAAATTTCTGTCAAAATTAAAGTTAAGGTTAAGATTTAACGGATAAATGATTAAAACAATGACACATAGACATATGGACAAATAGAGAAGGAGAATAGAAAAAGGGAACGGAGTAGAAGAAGAAAGGAAGAAAAATAGGGAAGAAAAAGAGAAAATAAAAAAGAAAAGAAAGAAAGTAAGAAAGAAAAGAAACAAATCTCACACATACACGCTCCCAAACACAAATAAAAACACTTGTAGTCGGATGCGGTGGTGCACACCTGCACTCCCAGCAGCTTGAGGGTCAGAGGCAGGAGGGATGCAAGCCCAAGTTCTGTGCAACCCAATTAGACACTGTCTCAAAAAGAAAAAAAAAAGGGTCCTGGGGTGCAGCACAGCAGTCCAGCACCTACCAAACAAGTAGGCACAGGACCCTGGGATCAAACCCCTGTACAAAAATAAATGAATTAATTAAATTAAAAAATTAATAATAATAATAATAATAATAATAATAATAATAATTGAATAAAAATTTAAAAAATAAAAGAAAAATTTTAAAAATCAAATAAAATATAAAATAAAATAAAATAAAATTCCAGACCTCACGCATACACACTCCCACATACATATAAAAACTCTTGTAGTCAGGTGCAGTGGTGGATGCCTGGAATCCCAGTGGCTTGGGGGATGGAGGCAGGAGGATCGCAAGTCTGAGATCTGCGCAACCCAGCAAGCCCCTGCCTCAAAAAACAAAAAATATGGGCTGGGGGCACAGCATGTCGGTTCAGCTCCCAAAAAGGAAGCAGGCTCAAGACCCTGGGTTCAAACCCCAGAAAAAAAAAGCCCTTATAAGTTCTTGGAAGTGAAATCTGAGCTGAGGACACCCAATTCCAGCAGGTGGAGTCAATACTGCAGGATGCAGTGCTCCCTACAGAGCTCAGGGTGGCAGTGTTTCCACACTATCCACAATAACAGTCGGTCTTATTGGGTTGATATAGCAAAATGCTGCATAATATCCTGGATTTGTTGGGGCACCGAGTGCCCAAAGAGACTGTTCCACAAAATATTCTGTGACTATTGTATTGTTCAAGAGGCAGTGGAACCTGTGGGGTCCTCCCTGGAGTTCTCCCTGTCCCATGTAGTTTGGGCACCAATTCCCCAAATCAGAGATTTCCTCCCCAAAACCTACAGCATGGGGGGAATATGGCTGCTATTGTGGAGTTTTTTATTGCAGGGCTTTCCGCCCACTTGGGAGGACCATATCCTCTTGTGGGCGGGATGCTCTCCTGCTGACCCAGATGGAATCTGAAACAGATTTTGTTGTGTGCTGTGATCGCGCTTGGAACTGCTTTGCTTGTGGCTAATTGTGCCACTAGGCTCTGCCAAAAAGGAGCTCTCTGTCCGTGTGGGGCTCAGTCACCTCCACAAACCCCAGATTTCTCCACAGGACAGTGGGTTGATTTGGGCTCTCCTCTGGTGTGTCTGGGATCCGGGTATATGTGTAGCCATATATCTGTGCAGATCGCATCTGTACACCTGACCTGCCACAACAGGAGGGAGGGAGCGGTGTCTCAGCTCTAGATGCGGATCACTGGCACCAGTTTCCCCGTTCCCTCTGCGGCCACTATGGATGGTGATTCCGTGTGCCACCTCAAACTGACTCACCCAGAATTTGTAGTTTGTGTCCCACAGGCAGGGTGAGAGTGTGCTGCCAAGGTTGCACTCCGTGTTGGGTCCGGCCCCTGTGGGTGCATGTCCGGGAAGTCCCCTCCAAGTCTCCGGGATTCTATCAGCCATCTGTGTGGTGGCAAAATGGCGGTGGTCTCGCTGCTGACCACTGTTTAGCTCCTCGGAAGCCAAATCCTTCATTTCAGTGTACGACTAGTTTCATTCTCTATCTCTCAAACTAAATTATCACTGTTTCTATTTATTCAATTTGACTTTCAAACCCCTAAACGAGGCTTCCCATACTCCAAAACAGAAGGCGTGTGTTATCTGTCTGCCATCTTGACGCCACCCCCCAGAAACACTTGTTTCTTGAGGAGAAACATGTTTTCAACTTGCCAGCCTTGGGCAATACAAGGTTTCAGAGATACTTACTTCTGTTTCTTTCTCCATACATGGGAAAACCCATTGTTCGCAATGCTGAATTTTGCTCTATTCCCTGAACCATGAAGGCAGGAGAAAAGAATGGAAGAATGAAACATTTCTGTGCCGAGATGAACAAGTTTACACAACCTCATATTTGGCCCACAGAGTTTCAGAGATATGGACAGATAACTCTTTGGCCATATTCGGTGTTATAGGAATAAATGTGATCTGCTTGTATAATGAAAGCTATTGAAAAGCTCTGGAAGAGGTTTATGTGGAAGAGTTGATTCTCATAGAGAAAATCTAGTTCATCTTGCCAGGCTTGGATAGCCTGGGGTTTCAGAGATATATTCTTTGGTTTCTTTCACCTAACCCGAGAAAATCCACTGTGTGCAAAGATGAACACTCTTCTTCTTCACCCACTGCACAGGCAGGAGAGAAGGCTTTCTGTTTGAAGACTTCCTGAACAGAGTTCAACAGGATTTCAGTGGAATTGGCCTGTTCATCATATGGTTTCACTGATAGTGTCAGACATAACTTTACCCCATTCAGTGTAATACAGATAAGGCCTAATGCGGATCCGATGGTAAAACTAAAACTAGTGGAAGTCTGAGGAAAGAAGTTATAAGGAACACTGGTTTCTTGAAGGGAAACCTGGTTTCAACTTGTCAGCTTTGGCCAATTAAGTGTTTCAGATATACTTACATGTGTTTCTTTCTCCGTATATTGGAAAACCCATTGTGCGCAAAGATGATTTTTGCTCCATTCCCTCAACAGTGCAGGCAGGAGCAAAAGCTGGCAGACTGGAACATTTCTACACTGAGGTGAACAAGTTTTCACAACCCCATGCTTGGTCAACACAGGGTTTCAGTGATATGGACAGATAACTCTTTGGCCCTATTCAGGGATACAGGGATAAAAGGGATCTGCTTGTATAATGAAAACTAATGAAGATGTTTGGAAGGGGTTTATGAAGAAGAGTTGACTCTCCTAGAGAAACTCTAGTTCATGTTGCAAGCCTTGGACAACCCGGGGTTTCACAGATACATACTTTGTTTTCTTTCACCTAAACCGGGAAAATCCATTGTGTGCAAAGATGAGTGTTCTTACACTACACGCACTGCATACCCAGGAGGGAAGATTTTCTGCTTGAAGACTTCTTGGGCAGAGTTGAGCAGCATTTCACTGGCATTGGCATGTTCATCATATGGTTTGACTGACAGTGCCAGACAATGCTTTAACCATTCAGTATATAATAGGGATAAGGCCTAATGTGGATCTAATGGTAAAGCAAAAACTAGTGATAGAGTGATGAAGGGAGTTATAAGAAACACTTGTTTCTTGAAGAGAAACACGCTTTCATCTTGTAGGCCTTGGCCAATACAAGTTTCAGAGATGCTTACTTCTGTTTCTTTCTCCCTACATGGGAAAACCCATTGTTTGCAATGGTGAATATTGGTCTATTCCCTGAACCATGAAGGCAGGAGCAAAGAACGGCAGACTGAAACATTTCTGCGCTGAGATGAACAAGTTTACACAACCTGATGTTTGGTCCACACAGAGTTTCAGAGATATGGACAGATAACTCTTCGGCCAAATTCAGTGTTATAGTGATAAATGAGATCTGCTAGTATAATGAAAACTATTGAAAAGCTGTGGAAGGGGTTTATGTTGAAGAGTTGATTCTCATAGAGAAAGTCTAGTTCATCTTGCCAGTTTTGGACAACCTGGGGTTTCAGAGATATATACTTTGGTTTCTTTCACCAACCTGGGAAATTCCATTGTGGGCAAAGCTGAATATTCTTGTACTTCACCCACTGAACATGCAGGAGTGAAGGTTTTCTGTTTGAAGACGTCCTACCCAGAGTTAAACAGGATTTCAGTGGCATTGGCCTGTTCATCACATGGTTTGACTGATAGTGTCAGACATAACTTTACCCCATTCAGCATACTAGAGATAAAATCTAATGTGGATCTGATGGTAAAGCAAAAACTAGTGGAAGTCTGATGAAGAGAGTTAGAAGGAACACTGGTCTTGAAGGGAAACCTGGTTTCAACTTGTCAGCTTTGGCCAATGTGGGGTTTCTGATATTCTTATATGTGTTTGTTTCTATGTACATGGGAAAACCCATTGTGCACAAAGATGATTTTTGCTCCATTCCCTCAACAGTGCAGGCAGGAGCAAAAGCTGGCAGACTGGAACATTTCTACACTGAGGTGAACAAGTTTTCACAACCCCATGCTTGGTCAACACAGAGTTTCAGAGATATGGACAGATAACTCTTTGGCCCTCTTCAGGGATACGGGGATAAAAGGGATCTGCTTGTATAATGAAAACTAATGAAGATATGTGGAAGGGGTTTATGGGGAAGAGTTGACTCTCATAGCGAAACTCTTCTTGATGTTGCCAGCCTTGGATCACCCGGGGTTTCAGAGACACATACTATGGTTTCTTTCACCTAACCTGGGAAAATCCATTGTGAGAAAAGATGAGTGTTCTTATACTTCATGCACTGCATACCCAGGAGGAAATATTTCTGCTTGAATACTCTTTGGGCAGAATTGAGCAGGATTTCAGTGGCATTGGCATGTTCATTACATGGTTTGACTGATAGTGCCAGATGAAACTTACCCATTAAGTAAATAGGGATAAGGCCTAATGTGGATCCAATGGAAAAGCAAAAACTAGTGATAGTGTGATGAAGGGAGTTAGAAGAAACACTTGTTTCTTGAAGAGAAACATGGTTTCAACTTGCCAGCCTTGGCCAATACAAGGTTTCAGAGATACTTACTTGTGTTTCTTTCTCCGTACTTGGGAAAACCCACTGTGAGCAAAGGTGAATTTTGCTCTATTCCCCGAACCATGAAGGCAGGAGCAAAGGACGGCAGCCTGAAACATTTTAGCACTGAGATGAACAAGTTTTCACAACCCCATGCTTAGTCAACACACAGTTTCAGAGATATGGACAATTAACTCTTTGGCCCTATTCAATGTTATCAGCATAAATGAGATCTGTTTACATACTGAAAACTATTGAAGAGGTGTAGAAGGAGTTTATATGGAAGAGTTGATTCTCATAGAGAAAGTCTAGTGCGTCTTGCCAGCCTTGGACATGCTGGGGTTTCAGAGACACATACTTTGGTTTCTTTCGCTTAACCCATATAAATCCATTGTGCACAAAGATGAACATTCTTGTACTTCTCCTACTGCACACGCAGGAGAGAAGTCTGTCTGTTTGAAGACTTCCTGTGCAGAGTTCAACAGGATTTCAGTGACATTGGCCTGTTCATCACATGGTTTGACTGATAGTGTTAGACAAAGCTTTACCCCATTCAGTGTAATAGGGATAATGCCTAATGTGGATCTGATGGTAAAGCAAAAACTAGTGGAAGTCTGATGGAGGGAGTTATAAGGAACACTGGTTTCTTGAAGGGAAACATGGTGCCAACTTGTCATCTGTGGCCAATGTAGGGTTTCAGATGTACTTACATAAGTTTCTTTCTCCATACATGGGAAAACCCATGGTGCCCAAAGATGATTTTTATTCCATTCCCTCAACAGTGCAGGCAGGAGCTAAAGCCGGTGGACCTGAACATTTCTAAACCGAGGTGAAAAAAATTTTCACAACCCCATGCTTGGTCAACACAGAGTTTCAGAGATATGGACAAATAACTCTTTGGCCCTATTCAGTGTTACAGGGATAAATGGGATCTGCTTGTATAACGAAAACTAATGAAGATGTGTGGAAGGGGTCTATGAGGTAGAGTTGACTCTCATAGAGAAAATCTAGCTCATGCTGCCAGCCTTGGACAACCTGGGGTTCTGAGATACATACTTTGGTTTCTTTCACCTAACCCATGAAGATCCATTGTGCACAAAGTTTAGTGTTCTTACACTTCATGCATTGCATACCCAGGAGAGAAGATTTTCAGCTTGAAGACTTCTTGGGCAGAGTTGAGTAGGATTTCAGTGGCATTGGCATGTTCATCATGTGGTTTGACTGATAGTGCCAGACAAAGCTTACCCATTCATTATAATAGGGATAGGGCCTAATGTGGATCTGATGGTAAAGCAAAAACTAGTGATAGTGTGATGAAGGGAGTTAGAAGAAACACTTGTTTCTTGAGGAGAAACATGTTTGCAACTTGTCAGCCTTGGCCAATACTAGGTTTCAGAGATACTTACTTCTGTTTCTTTCTCCATACATGGGAAAACCCATTGTGCACAAAGGTGAATTTTGCTCTATTCCCTGAACCATGAAGGCAGGAGCAAAGGACGGCAGACTGAAACATTTCTGCACTGAGATGAACAAGTTTTCACAACCCCATGCTTTGTCAACATGGACTTTCAGAGATACGGACAGATAACTCTTGTCCCTATTTGGTGTTATAGGGATAAATGAGATCTGCTTGTATAATGAAAACTATTGAAGAGGTATGGAGGGTTTTATGTGGAAGAGTTGATTCTCATAGAGAAACTCTAGTTCATCTTGCCAGACTTGGACATCCTGGGATTTCAGAGATACATACTTTGGTTTCTTTCACCTAACCTGTAAAAATCCATTGTGTGCAAAGATGAACATTCTTGTACTTCACCCACTGCACACGCAAGAGTGAAGGCTTTCTGTTTGAAGACTTCCTGCACAGAGTTCAACGGGATTTCAGTGGCATTGGCCTATTCATCACAGGATTTGACTGATAGTGTCAGATATAGCATTACCCCATTCAGCATAATAGGGATAAGGCTTAATGTCGATCTGATGGTAAAGCAAAAACTAGTGGAAATCTGATGAAGGAAGTTATAAGGAACACTGGGTTCTTGAAGGGAAACATGGTTTCAACTTGTCAGCTTTGGCCAATGTAGGGTTTCAGATATTCTTACATGTGTTTCTTTCTCCATATATTGGAAAACCCATTGTGCACAAAGATGATATTTGCTCCATTCCATCAACAGTGCAGGCAGGATCAAACCTGGCAGCCTGGAACATTTCTAAATGGAGGTGAGCAACTTTTCACAACTCCATGCTTGGTCAAGAGAGAGTTTCAGAGATATGGACAGATAACTCTTTTGCCCTATTCGGACTTATAGGGATAAATGGGATCTGTATGTATAATGAAAACTGATGAAGATATGTGGAAGGTGTTTATGGGGAAGAGTTGACTGTCATAGCAAAACTCTAATTCATGTTGCCAGGCATGGACAACCCGGGGTTTCAGAGATACATACTTTGGTTTCTTTCGCCTAACCCGGGAACATCCATTTTGCACAAAGATGAGTGTTCTTATACTTCACGCACTGCATACCCAGGAGGGAAGGTTTTCTGTTTGAAGACTTCTTTTGCAGAGTTCAGCAGGATTTCAGTGGCATTGGCATGTTCATCATATGCTTTGACTGATAGTGTCTGACATAGCTTTACCACATTCATTTTAATAGGGTAAGGCCTAATGTGGATCTGATGGTAAAGCAAAAACTGGTGAAAGTGTGATGAAGGGAGTTATAAGGAACACTTCTTTCTTGAAGGGAAACATGCTTTCAACCTGCAGTCATGGCCAACGCAGGGTTTCAGAGATGCTTGCTTCTGTTCCTTTCTGCATACATGGGAAAACCCACTATAGAAAAAGGTGAATTTTGCTCTATATGCTCAACTGTTCACAGATTAGCATACACCGGCAGACTGAAACATTTCCACACTGAGGTGAAAAAGTTTTCACAACCCCATGCTTGGTCAACACAGAGTTTCAGAAATATGGACAGATAACTCTCTGGCCCTATTCAGTTTTATAGGGATAAATGGGATGTTCTTGTATAATGAAAACTAATGAAGATGTGTGGAAGGTGTTTATGGGGAAGAGTTGGCTCTCACAGAGAAATTCTAGTTCTTCTTGCCAGGCTTGGACAACCTGATATTCCAGAGATACATATGTTGGTTTCTTTTGCCTAACCCGGGTAAATCCATTGTGCCCAAAGATGCAAGTTCTTGTATTTCACGCACTGCACACACAGTTGAGAAAGCTCTCTGCTGGAAGACTTCTTGGGCAGTGTTGAACTGGATTTCAGTGGCCTTGGCATGTTCCTCACATGGTTTGTCTGATAGTGTCATACACAGCTTTCCCACATTCAGTGTAACATCGATAAGGCCTAATGTGGATCTGAAGGTAAAGTAAAAACTAGTGAAAGTGGGATGAAAGGAGTTATAAGGAACACTTGTTTCTTGAAGGGAAACGTGGTTTCAACTTGCCCGCCTTGGACAATGCAGGGTTTCAGATATACTTACTTATCTTTCTTTATCCTTACTTAGGAAAACCCATTGTGCACAAAATTCACTTTTGCTCTATACCTTCAACCATGCACAGAGGATCAAAGACAGCAGACTGAACCATTTCTGCACTGAGATGAACATGTTTTCACACCCCATGCTTGGTCAACTCAGAGTTTCAGAGATATGGACAGATAATTTTTTGGCCTTATTCTGTGTTATATGGATAAATGGGATCTGCCTGTATAACGAAAACTAATGAAGATGTGTCAAAGGGGTTTATGGGGAATAGTTGACCAAAGAAACCAACATACATTGGTTTCTTTCTCCTAACCCCAGATACTTGTTCCTCTTGGACAACCTGGCTTTTCAGAGATATGTACTTTGGTTTCTTTTGCCCAACCTGGGAAAATGTATTGTGCACAAAGCTGAATGTTCTTGTACTTCACACACTGCACAAGCAGGAGATGAGGCTTTCCCTTTGAAGACTTCTTGGGCAGAGTTGCATAGGATTTCAGTGTCATTGGCATGTTCATCATATGGTTTGACCAATACTGTCAGACATAACTTTACCACATTCATTAATAGGGAAGGCCTAATGTGGATCTGATGGTAAAGCAAAAACTAGTGAAAGTGTGATGAAGGAAGTTATAAGGAACACTTCTTTCTTGAAGGAAAACATGTTTTCAACTTCCTGCCTTGGGCAATACAGAGTTTCAGAGACTTAAGTTTCTTTGTCTGTACATGGGAAACCCATTGTGCACAAAGTTGGATTTTGTTCTATATCCTCAACTGGGCAGGCAGGAGCAAAAACCAGCAGACAGAATCATTTCTGTGCTGAGATGAACAAGTTTTCTCAACCCCATGCTTGCTCAACACAGTGTTTCAGAGATATGGAGAGATAACTCTTTGGCCCTATTCAGTGTTATAGGGAAAAATGGGAACTGCTTGTAAAATAAAAACTAATGAAGATGTGTGGAAGAGGTTTAGCGGGAAGAGTTGACTGTCATAGAGAACTCTCATTCACCTTGCCAGCCTTGGACAACCTGGAGTTTCACAGATATATACTTTGGTTTCTTTCACCTAACCCATGAAAATCCATTGTGTGCACAGTTGAATGTACTTATACTTCAAGCACTGCACATGCAGGAGAGAAGGCTTTCTATTTGAAGACTTCTTGGGCAGAGTTGAACATGATTTCAGTGGCATTGGCATGTTCTTCATATGGTTTGACTGATAGTGTCAGACATAGCTTTACCCCATTCAGTGTAACAGGCATAAGGCCTAATGTGGATAAGATGGTAAAGCAAAAACTAGGGAAAGTGTGATGAAGGGAGTTATAAGGAACACTTGCTTCCTGAAGGGAAGCATGGTTTCATCTTGTCAGCCTTCATTAACACAGGGTTTCAGAGATACTTACTTCTGTTTCTTTCTCTGTACATGGGAAAACCCATTGTGCTCAAAGGTGAATTTTGATCCACACCCTCAAACATGCAGGCAGGAGCAAAGGCCGGCAGACTGAAACATTTCTGCTCTGAGATCGACAAGTTTGCACAACCCCATGCTTGGTCAACACAGAGTTTCAGAGATACAGACAGATAACTCTTTGGCCCTATTCACTGTTATAGGGATAAATATGATCTGCTTGTGTAATGAAAACTAATGAAGATGTGTAGAAGGGGATTATGCGGAAGAGTTGACTTGCATAGAGAAACTCTAATTCATCTTGCCAGCATTGGACAATGTGTGGTTTCAGAGATACATACTTTGGTTTCTTTCTCCTAACCCCAGAAAATCCATTGTGTGCAAACCTGAATGTTCTTGTACTTTTTGCACTGCACATGCAGAACACAAGGCTTTCTGCTTGAAGTCTTCTTGGGCAGAGTTGAACAGGATTTCAGTGGCATTGTCATGTTCATCATATGGTTTGACTGATAGTGTCTGACATAGCTTTACCACATTCATTTTAATAGGGTAAGGCCTAAGGTGGATCTGATGGTAAAGCAAAAACTAGTGAAAGTGTGATGAAGGGAGTTATAAGGAACACTTGTTTCTTGAAGGGAAACATGCTTTCAACTTGCCAACCTTGGCCAATGCAGGGTTACAGAGATACTTACTTCTGTTTCTTTCTCTGTGCATGGGAAAACCCATTGTGCTCAAAGTTGAATTTTGCTCTATTCCCTCAGCCGTGCAGTTCGGAGCGAAAGCCAGCAGATTGAAACATTTCTGCACTGAGATGTACAAGTTTTCACAACCCCATGCTTGGTCTACACAGAGTTTCAGATATATGGACAGATAACTCTGTGGCCCTATTCAGCTTAATATGGATAAGTGGGATGTTCTTGTATAATGAAAACTAATGAAGATGTGTGGTAGGTGTTTATGGGGAAGAGTTGGCTCCCACAGAGAAACTCTAGTTCTTCTTGCCAGGCTTGGATATCCTGATACTCCAGAGATACCTACTTTGATTTCTTTCTCCTAACTCAGGAAAATCCATTGTGCACAAAGATAAATATTCTTGTACTTCATGCACTGCACACGCATGAGAGAAGGCTTTCTGGTTTAAGACATCTTGGGCAGAGTTGAACAGTATTTCAGTGGCCTTGGCATGTTCATCAAACGGTTTGACTGATAGTGTCAGACATGTCTTTATCCCATCTGCGCAGTAGGGATAAGGCCTAATCTTGCCCTGATGTTAAAGCAAAAATTAGTGAAAGTGTGATGAATGGAATTGTAAGGAACACTTGCTTCCTGAAGGAAAACATGGTTTCAAATTGTCAGCCTTGGCCAATACAGGCTTTCAGAGATACTTACTTCTCTTTCTTTCTCTGTACATGTGAAATCCCATTGTGAGCAATGTTGAATTTGCTCCATACCCTCAACGGTGCAGGTAGGAACAAATGCCGGCAGATTGAAGCATTTCTGCACTGAGATGAACAAGTTTTCACAACTCTATGCTTGGTCAACACAGAGATTCAGAGATATGGACAGATAACTCTTTGGCCCTATTCAGTGTTATAGGGATAAATGGGATCTGCTTGTATAATTAAAACTAATGAAGACGTGGGGAACTGTTATGGGAAGAGTTGACTCTCATAGAGAAACTCTAGTTCTTCTTGCCAGACTTGGACAATCTGGGGTTTCAGAGATACATACTTTGGTTTCTTTTGCCTAACCTGGGAAAATCTATTGTGCACAAAGCTGTATGCTGTTGTTCTTCCAGCCCTGAACTCACAGGTGAGAAGGGTTTCAGCTGGATGACCACTTCTGCAGAATTGAACAGGATTTCAGTGGCATTGGCAGGTTAATCATATTGATTGACTGATAGTGGTAGATATAGCTTTACCCCATTCAGTGTAACAGGAATAAGGCCTCATGTGGGTGTGATGGTAAAGCAAAAACTAGTGAAAGTGTGATGAAAGGAATTATAAGGAACTCTTGTTTCTTCAAGGGAAACATGTTTTCAAATTCCCAGCCTTGGCCAATACAGGGTTTCAGAGATACTTACTTCTCTTTCTTTTTCCATACATGGGAAAATCCATTGTGGGCAAATGTTAATTTAGCTCTATGCCCTCAACCATGCAGGCAGGAGAAAAGGCCTGCAGACTGGAAGATTTCTGCACTGAGATGAAGACATTTGCACAACCCCAATTGGTCAACACAGAGTTTCAGAGATATGGGCAGATAACTCTTTGGCCCTATTCAGTTTTATAGGGATATGTGAGATCTGCTTATATAATGAGAACTAAAGAAGTTGTGTAGAAGGGGCTTATGGGGAAGTGTTGACTCTCATAGAGAAACTCTAGTGCATCTTGCCAGCCTTGGACAACCTGGGGTTTCAGAGATACATACTTTGGTTTCTTTTGTGTAGCTAGGGAAAATCTATTGTGTGCAAAGCTGTATGTTGTTGTTCTTCCGGCCCTGAACATGCAGGTGAGAATGGTTTCAGCTGGACGACTACTTCGGCAGAGTTGAACAGGATTTCAGTGGCATTAGCAGGTTGATCATATTGATTGACTGATAGTGGTAGACATAGATTTACCCCATTCAGTGTAACAGGAATAAGGCCTAATGTGGATAAGATGGTAAAGCAAAAACTAGTGAAAGTGTAATGAAGGGAGTTAAAAGGAACACTTGTTTCCTGAATGGAAACATGGTTTCATCTTGTCAGCCTTGGTCAATACAGGGTTTCAGAAATACTTACTTCTCTTTCTTTCTCCATACATGGGAAAACCCATTGTGCACAAAGTTGAATTTTGATCCATACCCTCAATCGTGCAGTCAGTAGCAAAGGCAGGCAGACTGAAACATTTCTTCGCTGAGATCAACAAGTTTTCACAAACCCATGCTTTGTCAACACAGAGTTTCAGAGATATGGACAGATAACTCTTTGGCCCTTTTCAGTGTTATAGGGATAAATGAGATCTCCTTGTATAATGAAAACTAATGAAGATGTGTGGAAGGGTTTATTGGGAAGAGTTTTCTCTCATAGAGAAACTTGACTTCATCTTGCCAGCCTTGGACATCTTGGAGTTTCAGTGATACATACTTTGATTTCTTTCACTGAACCCAGGAAAATCCATAATGGGCAAAGCTGAAAGTTCTTGTACTTCACGCACTGCACATGCAGGAGAGAAGGCTTTATGCTTGAAGACTTCTTTGGCAGAGTTGAAGAGGATTTCAGGGGCATTGGCATGTTCATCATATGGTTTGACAGGTAGTGTTAGACATAGCTTTACCACATTCAGTGTAACAGGAATAAGGCCTAGTGTGGATAAGAGGTTAAAGCAAAAACTGGTGAAAGTGTGATGAAGGGAGTTATAAGGAACACTTGTTTCCTGAAGGGAAATAGTTTCATCTTGTCAGCCTTGGTCAATACAGGGTTTCAGAGATACTTACTTCTGTTTCTTTCTCCATATATGGGAAAGCTCATTGTGCACAAAGTTGAATTTTGATCCATACCCTCTAACATGCAGGCAGGAGCAAAGGCAGGCCGATGAAACATTACTTCGCTGAGGTCAACAAGTTTTCACAAACTCATGCTTTGTCAACACTGCGTTTCAGAGATATGTACAGATAATTCTTGGCCCTATCAAATGTTATAGTGATAAATGTGATCTCCTTGTACAGTGAAAACTAATGAAGATGTGTGGAATGGTTTATGGGGAAGAGCTTTCTCTCATAGAGAAACTCTACTTCATCTTGCCAGTCTTGGACAACCTGGTGTTTCATAGATACATACTTTGGTTTATTTCGCCTAACCTGGGAAAATCCATTGTGCACAAAGATGAAGGTTCTTGTACTTCACACACTGCACATGCATGAGAGAAGTCTTTCTGCTTGAAGACTTCTTGGTCAGACTTCGACAGGATTGGCATTGGCATGTTCGTCATATGGTTTGACTGATAGTGCCTGTCAAATCTTTACCCCATTCATTGTAAAAGGGATAGGCCTAATGTGGATCTGATGGTAAAGCAAAAATTAGTGAAAGTGTGATGAAGGGAGCTATATGGAACACTTCCTTCCTGAAGGGAAACATGATTTCAACTTTTCAGCCTTGCTCAATACATTGTTTCACAGATACTTACTTCTGTTTCTTTGTCCGTACATTGGAAAACCCATTTGTCCATAGATGAATTTTGCTCTATACCCTCAACCATGCAGGCATGAGCAAACTCCAGCAGACTGAAACATTGCTGCACTGAGAACAATTTTTCCCAACCACATGCTTGGTAAACACCCAGTTTCAGAGATATGGACAGATAACACTTAGGGCCTATTCAGTGTTATGGGGATAAAAGGGATCTGCTTGTATAATGAAAACTAAAGAAATTTGTGGAAGGGGTTTATGGGGAAGAGTTGACTCTCGCAGAGATATTCTAGTTCATCTTGCCAGCCTTGGAAAAACTGGGGTTTCAGAGATACATGCTTTGGTTTCTTTCACCTAACCTGGGAAAATCCATTGGGCAGAAAGCTGAATGTTCTTGTACTTCACGCACTGCACATGCAGAAGACAAGGCTTTCTGCTTGAAGACTTCTTGGCAGAGTTGAAGAGGATTTCAATGGCATTGCCATGTTCATCATATGGTTTGACTGATAGTGTCAGACATAGCTTTACCCCATTCAGTGTAAAAGGGATAATGCCTAATGTGGATCTGATGGTAAAGCAAAAACTGGTGAAAGTGTGATGAAGTGAATTATAAGAAACACTTGTTTCTTGAAGGGAATCATGGTTTCAACTTGCCAGCCTTGGCCAATACGGGGTTTCAGAGATACTTACGTCTGTTTCTTTCTCTGTATATGGGAAAATGCACTGTGCACATAGTTAAATTTTTGCAAAGGCCAGCAGACTGAAACATTTCTGCACTGAGGTTAACAAGTTTTCACAACCCCATGCTTGGTCAACACAGAGTTTCAGAGATATGGACAGATAACTCTTTGGCTGTATTCAGCATTATAAGTATATATGGGATCTGCTTATATTGAAAACTAATGAAGATGCATGGAACTGGTTTATTGATAAGACTTGACTCTCATACAGAATCTCTAGTTCATCTTGCCAGCCTTGGGCAACCTGAAGTTTCAGAGATACCTACTTTGGTTTATTTCACCTAACATGGGAAAATCCATTGTGCATAAAGATGAATGTTCTTGTACTTCATGCACTGCACATGCAGGAGAAAAGGCTTTCTGCTTGAAGACTTCTTGGGAAGAGTTGAACAGGACTTCAATGGCATTGACATGTTCATCATATGCCTTGACTGATAGTATCAGACATAATTTATCAAATTCAGTGCAATAGATTTAAGGCCTAACATGGATCTGATGGTAAAGC
This sequence comes from Pedetes capensis, assembly GCA_007922755.1. Lineage (NCBI taxonomy): Eukaryota > Metazoa > Chordata > Mammalia > Rodentia > Pedetidae > Pedetes > Pedetes capensis. Next base: position 17,943 of record VMDO01013257.1, read on the forward strand.
AAAAACTAGTGAAAGTGTGATGAAGGGAGTTAAAAGGAACACTTGTTTCTTGAAGGGAAACACGGTTTCAACTTGCCAGGCTTGGCCAATACAGGATTTCCAGATACGTACTTCTGTTTCTTTCTCCGTACATGGGAAATCCCATTGTGCACAAAGTTGAATTTTTGCAAAGGCTGGTAGACTGAAACATTTCTGCACTGAGATGAACAAGTTTTCACAACCCTATTGTTGGTCAACACAGAGTTTCACAGATACGGGGAGATAACACTTTGGTCCTATTCAGTGCTATCTGAATAAATGGGATCTGCTTGTATAATGAAAACTATTTAAGATGTGTGGAACTGTTATGAGAAGGAGTTGAGACTCAAGTAGAAACTCCAGTTCATCTGGCCAGTCTTGGACAACCTGGGGTTTCAGAGATACATACTTTGATTTCTTTCACCTAACATGGGAAAATCCATTGTCCACAAAGCTGAATGTTCTTGCATTTCACGCACTGCACAAGCAGGAGAGAAGGCTTCCTGAATGAAGACTTCTTGGGCAGAGTTGAACATGATTTGAGTGGCATTGGCAAGTTCATCATATGGTTTGACTGGTAGTGTCAAACATATCTTTACCCCATTCAGTGTAATTGGAATAAGGCCTAATGTAGTAGATCTGATGGTAAAGCAAAAACTAGTGAAAGTGTGATGAAGGGAGTTAAAAGGAACATTTGTTTCTTGAAGGGAAACATGGTTTCAACTTGCCAGCCTTGGCCAATACAGGGTTTCAGAGATACTTATTTCTGGTTCTTTCTCCATACATGGGAAAACCCATTGTGCTCAAAGTTCAGTTTTGCTCCATGCCCTCAACTGTGTAGGCAGGAGCAAATGCCAGCAGACTGAAACACTTCTGCACTGAGATGAACAGGTCTTCACAACTCTATGCTTGGTCAAAACAGAGTTCAAAGATATGGAGAGATAACTCTTTGGCCCTATTCAGTGTTATAGGGATAAATGGGATCTGCTTGTATGATGAAAATTAATGAAGATGTGTGGAAAGCGTTTATGGGGAAAAGTTGACTCTCATAGAGGTAATGTAATTCAGCTTGCCAGACTTGGACAACCTGGGCTTTCAGAGATATATACCATCGTTCTTTCACCTAACCTGGGAAAATCCATTGTGCACAAAGCTGAATGTTCTTGTACTTCTCGCACTGCCCACACAGGAGAGAAGGCTTTCTGCTTGAAGACTTCTTGGGCCTTGCTGAACAGGGTTTCAGTATCATTGGTGTGTTCATCATATGGTTTGACTGATAGTGTCATACCTAGCTTTACCCTATTCACTGTAATAGGGATAAGGTGTCATGTGGTTCTGATGGTAAAGCAAAAACTAGTGAAAGTGTGATGAAGGTAATTATAAGGAACTCTTGTTTCTTCAAGGAAAACATAGTTTCAACTTGCCAGCCTTGGCCAATACAGGGTTTCAGAGACACTTACTTCTGTTTCTTTCTCTGGACATGGGAAAACCCATGATGCACAAAGTTGAATTTTGATCCATACCCTCCACCATGCAGGCAGGAGCAATGGCTGGCATACTGAAACATTTCTGTACTGAGATCAACAAGTTTACACAACCCTATGCTTTGTAAACAGAGCTTTTCAGAGATATGGACAGATAATTATTTGGCCCTATTCAGTGTTATAGGGATAAAAGGGATCTGCTTATATAATGAAAACTAAAGAAGATGTGTGGAAGGGGTTTGCAGAAGATTTTTCTCTAATAGAAAAACTCTAGTTCATCTTGCCAGCCTTGGACAACCTGGGGGTTCAGAGATACATACTTTGGTTTCTTTCGCCTATCCCAGGAAAATCCATTGTGTGCAAAGCTGAATGTTCTTGTACTTCATGCATGCACACGCAGGAGGAGGTTTTCTTCTTGAAGACTTCTTGGGTAGAGTTGAGTAGGATTTCATTAGCATTGGCATGTTCATCATATGGTTTGACTTATAGTGTCATACATAGCTTTAACCCATTCAGTGTAATAGGGATAAGGCCTAATGTGGATCTGATGGTAATGCAAAAATAGTGATAGTATGATGAAGGGAGTTATAAGAAACACTTGTTTCCTGAAGGGAAACATGTTTTCACATTACTAGCCTTGATCAATACAGGGTTTCAGAGACACTTACTTCTGTTTCTTTCTCCGTACATGGGAAAACCCAGTGTACGCAAAGATGAATTTTGCTATATATCCTCAACAGTGCAGGCAGGAGCAAAGGCCATTAGACTGAAATATTTCTGCACTGAGATGAACAAGTTTTAACAACCCCATGCTTGGTCAACACAGAGTTTCAGAGATATGGACAGATAACTCTTTGGCTGTATTCAGGGTTATAGGGATAAAAAGGATCTGCTTATATAATGAAAACTAGTGAAGATATGTGGAACTGTGTATGGGGAAGAGTTGACTTTCAGAGAGAACCTCTAGGTCATATTGCCAGACTGGGACATCCCGGAGTTTCAGATATATGTACTTAGGTTTCTTTCTCCTAACCTGGAAAATCCATTGTGCGCAAAGCTGAATGTTCTTGTACTTCACGCACTGCACATGCAGGAGAGAAGGCTTTCTGCTTCAAGACTTCTTGTGCAGAGTTGAACAGGATAACAGTGACATTGGCATGTTCATCATATGGTTTGACTGATAGTGCAAGACAAAGCTTTACCCATTCAGTATAATAGGGATAAGGCCTAAAGTGTATCAGATACTGAAGCAAAAATTTGTGAAAGTGTGATGAACGGAGTTATAAGGAACACTTGTTTCTTGAAGGTAAACATGGTTTCAACTTTCCCGCCTTGACCAATACAGGGTTTCAGAGATACTTACTTCTGTTTCTTTTTCCATTCATGGGAAAACACATTGTGCGGAAAGTTGAATTTTGCTCTATATCCTCAACCATGCAGGCAGGATCAAAGGCCGGCAGACTGAAACATTTCTCTGCTGAGATGAAAAAGTTTTCACAACCCCATACTTGGTCAACACAGTGTTTCAGAGATATGGACAGATAACTCTTTGGCCATATTCAGAGTAATAGGGATAAATGGCATGTGCTTGTATAATGAAATCTAATGAAGATGTGTGGCAGGGGTTTATGGGGAAGAGTTGACTCTCATAGAGAAACTCTAGTTCATCTTTTCAGCCTTGGACAACCCTGGTTTTCAGAGATACATACTTCAGTTTCTTTTGCCTAACCTTGGAAAATCCATTGTGCACAAAGTTGAATGTTCTTGGACTTCATGCACTGCACAAGCAGGAGAGAAGGCTTTCTGCTTGAAGACTTCTTGGGCAGAGCTGAACAGGATTTCCATGGCATTCGCATGTTCATCATATGGTTTGGCTGATAGTGTCAAACATACCTTTACCCCATTCAGTGTAATAGGGATAAGGCCAAATATGCATCTGATGGTAAAGCAAAAACTAGTGAAGATGTTTTGAAGGTAGTTATAAGGAACACTTTTTTCTTGAAGGGAAACATATTTTCAACTTGCCATTCTTTGCCAATACAGGGTTTCAGAGATACTTCTGTTTCTTTCTCTGTACATGGGAATCCCCACGGTGTGCAAAGATAAATTTTGCTCTATATCCTCAATCATGCATGACAGAGCAAAGGCCAGCCAACTGAAAACTTCTTTTGCTGAGATGTGCAAGGTTTCAGAACCCCATGCTTGGTCAACACAGATTTTCAAAGATAAGGACAGATAACTCTTGGGCCCTATTGAAGGTAATGATGGTATACGTGATCTGCTTGTATAATGAAACCTCATGAAGATTTGTGCAAGGGGTTTATGGGGAACTGTTGCCTCTCATAGAGGAACTCTAGTTCATTTGCCTGTTGCCAGTTTGGCTCTAGCCAGGCTTGGAATAGAGCCTCACCTACAACACCCCGTGAGTATCGGGGACTCACTTGACCAGGTTGGTAATGGCCAGTGGCGCTAATGAAGGACTTTGGAAGACCTTCAATAGGTGAAACAGGGAAGGTATAGTTTATTGGGTCCTCCCCTGGTGGGGTTCAACAAGCTAGCGACCCTTATAAGTGCAGAGCTTTAAATGCTCTTTAAGTGCTGGCTCTAAGCCCGCAGCATGTAATGCTGCAGGCTCAGTGCTAGAACAGCTCAGCCTTAAAGGCACAGCTATAGCTGCTGATGTTTCGTGGAGGTCAGTTGATCTTGCCTCTCACAGCTCGCCTTCTCTGCCTCCCTCCTTCCGAAGGATGGGAGGAATCGGGAGGCTCTTTGTGTGTTCCTTGAATCCTTCGCCAATTCGGGGACGCTGGTCTTGATCACACCAGCTTGCTAGCATATCTCGCTGGAGTTGGGAGTGCTTCTTCATGTGATGGGGGTCAGGTGAGAGTTGAGGGACAGTCAGAAAGGTGAGGGGTGAAGGGGGTCTGGGAGCCCTGCTTCTATAGGGTCCCAGAGGGGGAATGTGACTGGGATATGCCAATAAAGACACACACCTGATAGGTACAGCAGGTAAACTGACATTCCTGCCAGGTGGGGACAGTTACTTACTGGAAATGCTGAGGGGAGCCAATCAAATTTAGGGTGGTTAGGGCAGGTCAGACTGGCCAGGTGCCATCTTTACTCACTCGATGGGAGGGGCTATTGTGAGTAAGAAGTGGCCCTGGGTCAGATAGGAGTCAGCTCCTCAGGCTGTCATGATGGACCTCAGTTGTTGGATAGATTTTAAAAATCCCCAACATCTCCCCTTTTTTTCTAATTAAAAATGAGTGGGCCAGTGACCTCCTTTTGATTGGCTTCCTCGTGATTGGCTTCTTAGATGTTGCAAAAAGAAATTATTAACAATAACAGAACATTATTACATATGCTTAAAACTAATATAAGAGTAACTATCAGGAAATCATACATTAACCATCGAATAAAACTATGTACAAGGATGCAGTTTTGCAATGTTACATTACATAGTTATTTCCATGTTCACATTCTGACTTATTAATGATACCATCGTTTGGACTACAGCCTTTCGTGTTCTTTTCCTTGTTCATCTGATAATACAATACATTGTGATAATCATACAAATTACAATGGCTATTAACACAATGATTAGTATATTCAATGGATTATAGAACAGGTTCCGAGCAAATACATTAAGTGATTTCGTTTTATTGACTAGTCCTGCTAGCTTAACTTCCCCTTTAATTGTTGGCAAGGTTTGAGTTTTCATAGTCATGATTTCTCTGTGTAGGTCCTGGATAAGGGCAGATGCATTCCCTATTCCTGTGATACATTGTTTCACCATGGACCAATTGTGCCACGCCTTACTGTATTTGGCAGGTGTCACACAGAAACTGGTAGAGTTCCAGTCGCAGTGGAGCTGAAGCCCTTGTTGAATTCCTGACAGCTGATCTCCAATTAAGATAATGGCCTGGCGTAATTCATTGATTTGTTCTTGTAAGGACTGATCTATACTGTGTTGGCCATACCACAACTTAATGGTTCAGCATGCCATGATTCGATGTAATCCTTCATCTGCACTGATTTTTGGAGTGCAACTCCACTTACAGTGGCCAGCGCTGTGACACCTATTATGCCAATCATAGCAACAATGAGGGTGGCTACAAATCTCTTTGATCTTTTGTACATGTCAGACAATGCCTTTTGGAGCAGCGCCATGGTAGGAGATTCCTGCCACGGCCTGTCCATTTTGAGTGGAATCCAGGTGTTCTCATGCATTCTGAGTATGTAGATGCTTTGCGTGTTCCAGCCAAATCACACACTTGGATCTATGCATGTGTGCATTGTGTAACTCTTGCATGACACAGATCCTTCGGTGCTGTCCCACGTAACGTCCCCAATGATTAGAAGATAGGGCACTCGCACACAAGCTTGTAATGGAAATATCAAATGAATATTGCTCCTTGTATAACTCCTTCTCGGACACCCATATTGGATGTAAAGCTGTGGCCAATTTCCATATGTGGTCCTATTTCTTCAGGACCCTCCCTCTGACTGGAATCAGATCAAATTGTTTGATTAAAAGGGGGGCAGGCGGTGAATATCCTCCCTGGTGCCACTTAACCTTCCACTGTAAAGGAAAGCTCACAGAGTCTCCCTTCCCAGTTTTGTTCTCAGCCTGGTAGGAGTCAGCCAAACTCCAATCCATTACAACTCCGTGGGAATCATTATTGAGGATCCAGGCCCGAGAATTTGGGCACTTGCTATATTGTATCTAATATTCCGGCTGATCTTCTAGCTGTATGTTGCATTCATGCTGGATGTACTTTGTTGGTATGAATGACAACATACTGAGGGATGGTTGGCTGTCAAATGGACCATCATTCCCAGGCCAATGTTGGTACCCAAGCTTGAGGCAATGTAACCCTTCTTCCATACACACTGGGACACCTTCTACTCTGATTTTATAATTCCAGAATAATCTTCCTTCCTTTGATGTTATCATTGGGCCTTTAAACTCATAAGGGCCGGACAGCCACTCCATATTATTGCTGTAAGCTAAGACTGGCAAGTCATCCCAGGATATGGCCCTATTAATTGGAGGATTAGGGATGAATTCCCAGTATTGTTACTGTGATGACCCGGTTTCACCATCTCCCTTCCCTTCTTTTGGCCCTTCCATTCTATGTGTCTCATCTTCCAGTGTTGTCCCTGGGGCATCAGAGGGGAGGTTGGTGATCTGTGGGCTGTCTGCTTTCATTTGTGCTTGTTGATTTATTTTGGGCATTCTATTTTTTCTTTTAGCTTCCTTAATCCCTAGTCATTCTAATATTCTTGGGGTGATTTCTTTATATCTATTTCGTATGTTCTCAATGTAAAGTGAAGTCACCTCCTCCTCAGGCACTATGATGGGATTAACTGCCTGTCTTACTAGGTTTCTTATCCTTTTTATTACATTGTCAAGTTTTAAAGTATAAATATCATTTATATCATCACTAGAAAGTATAATGGGGGTAAAACCCTTATTTTTATCCTTAAACTTATCTGCTTCAACTAAAATTATTTTCCCATTTTCTAGCTTTTTTTCCTTAGTAAGTTTACCATTTAATTTAAGTGTTTCCAATTCTTCTTTCATCTTCTGTTCTTTCTCTTAATCGATTTGTACAAGTTTTGATTGTTGATCTTGATCAGAATAGTTACCTTAATATTGCCACTTCCATGGCATCCTTTTTAACCTAGGTACTTGTAGAGTGTTATTCATTGTTTGATGTTAAGTATCTACAGGAGTGACTGGGAAAGTTGTTTCTGGTGTAGTTAGTGGGTTTGTGGTGTCAAATTCATTCAAAGAGGTTACTATTGGACTATTCATTTCTACATTGTTTATGGTATCACTTGTCATAAAGTCTATCTTATCTGGATCCTTTCTTAGTACATTTGTTACTAAAGTGTGTAACATCATTAAAATTATAATTTTTTCCAAACTTGCTATCATAACACAAATATCTAAACAAACAAAATATCAAAAAACATACAAATACAACAGTAGTTTAATATTAACCATTCACAATTATACCCTCAAGCCTTGGAGTCCAGACTGTCAGTCTGCTTGTGATTGCTGTGGGGAGAAGAAACAGGTGTTATTTTTCCTTTGCTGGATCTGTTTATCCTTGGCTTGTACCACATTTCTTGCTGGTACCCAGCATAGTTCCTTCTCTTCCCCTGGAAATACACAAGCTGCACCCCTCGTTTCTGATAATAATAGATCTGGACCTCTCCATTGGGCTGTCATTGGGTCCTTCCACCATACCCAGGTCTCTGGGGGTGAGGAAGTTGACCACAGTGCCTCTTTATTCTTGTTTCATTTTGATCTTTCGATATGTCCAATACGTTGAGTGTGAGCAAGACTTTTGCGAGTATTACTGATGGTGGATCCTCCCCCCTTTTCTTTTTTTAAACAAGCTTGGAGTATCCCGTTAGTCCTTTCTACTATGGCCTGGCCTTGGGGGTTATACGGAATCCCAGTGGTGTGCTCAATGTTCCACAGGGCACAAAAGGTTTTAAAGGCCTGGCTGGTAAAGGCGGGACCATTATCCATTTTGATTGCTTTGGGGAGTCCCCTTATCGCAAAACACACAAATAGATGATTAATTAGTTTCTTAGTGGACTCCCCTGTCTGGCAAGTAGCCCAAACAAATTTAGAATAGGTGTCAATTGTTACAAAAATGTAGTTCAACTTGCCGAATGGGCTATGATGGAAAATATCTATCTGCCAGATACAATTGGATTTGAGCCCCCTTGGATTTACTCCCATGGACTGCAGCGGTGGGGCATGAATTAAAGCCACACATTGGGAGCAACTATGGACAATTTGCTTCAATTGCCATGGAGGTACATTCAGAAATAACTTTTTAAGTCCTCCAACATTCACGTGTGTCAAATCTTGAAGGTCCTGAGGATTAGCCACGCCTATTTGTACTGAGTCCAAATTTGAAGCTAATAAATCTGCCTGTGCATTTCCTTCTGCTAAAAAACCTGGCAGTGGCTGATGGCTACATATGTGCTCCAAGAAAATGGGCTGTGAGCATGTAGCCATCAACCATGACACCTTTACCATCAATGGTGATAAAGGGTTGCTATCGAGGCGGACAAAGGAACATCCCAGCCATGGTAGCGAGTTGGCTACATATAAACTATCCGTATATAAATTGAATGGCTCACTTACATTTTCTATGGCCCACATAGCAGCATACAATTCCTTAAACTAAACAGACCTCTCTGGCAATGGAATTGCTTGTTGACATAATATTTTGTCTAGCTTGGGGGAATAGACTACAATAGCCACTCCATTCCCCCTCCCCCAATCTTGAACACTACTTTGGCATTCTCCAAAGGCTCCTTCACGAATGAATATCTTTGGAGGAAGCCAAGGCAGGTTCTTAAAGGAGGCATTCCAATGAGTCTTTGGATAATGGCAACCTAATTGCCCTGGGAAGTTGAGACAAGCCCATGCAAAACCTGAATGTTCCCGTAGCAGCCAATCTATATCTGCTAATGGGTATGGCATCACTATTTCATCTGGCTCCATTCCAAAAACCTGCAAGCATCTAAGTCAGGCCTGTTTGACCATCTTTGCCATAGCCTGGATCTCATCTAGATGTCATGGGCTGCTTCCTATTGATGTATGCAACCACTCAGTGGGCCCCTTGTTCTGATAAATTGCTCCTACAATTGTGGGCATGGTGTTAAATGGGAGGACATGTAGTTTTTCTTTTGGATTATATCTCTTTAACTCCAAATTATTTATATCCTCCTGCAATTTGGATATGGCCAATTTTGCCTCCAGTGTAAGAGTCCTTGGTGATGGTGGGCTCTTATCACCTTTTAATAAGTCAAACAATGGCTGAAGAGCAGATGTTGGAATTTTCAGCCATTTCTGGAGCCAGTTGACATGCCCACAAAACTTTTGGAGGCTATTTAATGTCAAATTTTCTGGGAGTGTTATCTGGGGCTTTTGCAGTCTCACTCCTTTGAGGGCGATTGTTGACCCAAGAAAATTAATGGGCAATGTTCTCTGTATTTTATCTTTTGAAATTGAGAAGGAAGCTTTGGTTAGGCAGTCTATAAGCCTTTTTTCCAGTTCTGGCAGGGCATCTGGTTTGGGAGTGGCTATGAAGAGGTCATCCACATAATGGTATAGCTGGACTCCCTCTCCCCTGATGGGTTTCAGAGCAGTGGCCTCAGCTTTGTGACAAATCACTGGACTGTTAGCCATGCCCTGGGGGAGACATAGCCACTCATAGCGTTCCATAGGCCCCTCATTGTTAAAATTGGGCACTGTAAACGCAAATCTCTTACAGTCCTCCGGATGTAAGGGGACTGAATAGAAACAATCCTTAAGATCCACTGCCAGAATGGAATAGCCCACAGGTATGGCAGACAGTAATGGCAACCCTCTTTGAGGGCACCCCTGAGGTCTTAAGGTTTTATCGACCTGCCTTACATCTTGCAGTAGATGCCAATTTCCGGTTTTCCTTCAATGTAAGAACACTGGAGTATTCCATGGGCTATGGGATTTCTGCATGTGTCCAGCTTTTAGTTGCTCATCTATCAGGCCTTTCAATGCCATCAGTTCATCCCTCTTTATTGGCCATTGGTCCACCCAGACTGGTTAATCAGAGATCCAGTCTAGGCAAGGGTTTTCATATCGGCCAATGGTGTCTCCATAAAAGGGCGGTCCTGCTTATTAATGGGGTCGTTGTTTTGGTTCGAGGCACATTACCCTTGTTTTTAATTTTGTTGTTATATATTTTAGTTGTTTCAATCGTGGTTTATATGTTCTAAGTGGTTTCCCTTTATGTGTTAAATTGGTGATGTTAATCAAGTCATCCCAAGTCCGAGGGTCCCTTACATCCTTGGTCAGAATATAAGGACCCAACCCCCTTATAGTTGTCCATAATTTTGATACCTTCTTCCATTTGATTTTAATTTTCCCATAAATGAATAGGGCATATAATAGAGGTATCTGGGGATCTTCCTCAGGAATGACAAGGGAACCACATGATTGAGGCTTAGGAGGAATGCTCGCTTGATTACTTATGGAAGGACAGGGGCAATATTTTAGTTCCTGATCTTGGTGGATGATTATTACCCTATCAGTGGCAATCACAACACCCATTTCCCCTAGGAGGTTCCATCCCAATAGGTTGTACAGTACTCCAACAGAGAGCAAGGTTTGGAACCTGCCACTGTGTCCTTCCATGTCAGCCCATTCAAATTCATGCTCCATTCTGAATGAGCAGCAGGTGACTTCTGCTAGTCCCTCTAGGGGGGCCCCTTAATTAGTTTCCATGATTTGGGGACCTCCTCCCTCTTCAGGATTGACTTCTGGGCCCCCGTGTCTATAGTGAAATTGAATATTCTGTCCCCTATTGTAATTAATTTTGTGGGAGGGAATCCTGTTTTATCGATGGGGATTGCCCAATTAACAATATTAGATTTCCCTGTTAATATATTCTCCCTTCCAGGTGGGGCTAGGAGCTGCCCCAACCCTAGTTTAAATTTTTCTTCATTTGGCAATCCCTGGGCCAATGTCTTCCCTTCCTGCAGAGCATACAGGGACCATTGGATGGGAAAAACAGAATTTCCTCTGGACAATCCCGCACCCGATGTCATCCCTTCCTGCATCTTGGACAATTTAACATTAACTGATTGTTTCTATTATTTATCATTGGCTGATTAAATTTGTTGGTTACTCCTCCCTGAGGACAGTTAGATTTCCAATGCCCTGTGCCACTGCACTGATAGCATTGTGCATTTGTGAGGGCATTGGTCTGTCTATGGGGGGTCACTATGTTGTTTAAGGTCTTAATCATTGCCCTATTCTGTTCTAATAGTTGGTTGTTGGACTCTTTTACTGTTTGAGCTAGGAGGGTGGAGGACTGACCTGAAGTGCCAATGTCTTGGGTGGTGATTATCCAATTGCTCACCCTATTATGTTTTAAATGTTGGCACACCTGTTGACAATTTTGGGACATGCCATCCCACATGAGGGTCCGCAGAATCACCTGTTTGGACTCCTCGTCTGTCCCCGCCATCTGGTGCTCTACATTTCTGGACACCCGTTCTACAATATCCAGGAACAGCTCGCCAGCCCACTGCCGTAGGGCAGCCAAGCTGGGAGCTGTCCCGCCACGAGGAAGCCTATCCCAGGCCCACCTAGCACAGGCTTGGACCTGCTCAAAGCTTTCCACTGGGGCCATTGCTTGTTGTAGGCCTGTGACGAAGTGTGGCCCTTGCCCCAACAAGCAATCTAGACCTACTCAGACACTGTTGTTCTGATTCTGGATGGCCTGCTGTTGACACTCATCAGTGTAGAATGCCTCCCACTGCATGGTCATCGAGCCCAGAAGGACTGCTCGTACTATATCCTTCCAATCTTGGGCCACATTGATTTTAGTCTCTAAAGAATTTAATAGAGCATGTGTCCATGCAGAGTGGGGGCCATCCTCATGAATGGCCATCCTGAGGTCCTTGAGGTCCTTACTATTATAGGGGTGCCAGATTAGTGGCTTTTCTAGAGTAGGGACGATGTTAAGTGGGTATGCCAGGTATTTGTGTGGGTCTAGGATGGGAGTCGAAGGGCTTAAGCCCTGGTAGCCAGGTGTATGGCTACTAATTGGGTGTAAGCCCCGCCCTATCCCAAGGCAGGATAAACTCGGGCATACTCCCTGGGATTGATTAGATTCTGGAATAAGTCCCTCCCCTCTGGGTCCAGTTTCAGATGGAAGCCCCTCCCTTTGGGGTCCGACTTCCAGGTAAGATGTTTCCAGTAGGGGCAACAGCCCTTCCGTTAATGCCCAGAGTCTGGTTTCCATTAACGGTCCATTCCTATGAGGTCTGACTTCTGTCAGAAGTCCCTCCTCTCTGGACATGGACCTCAATGAAAGCCCCTCTCCTAATGGCGCAATGGACCTAGGTCATTGGCCTTCCCCTAGTACTGGCTTATTAGGTCCCTTTTTAAGTTAATTTAAGATTGTCCTAAAATAGGGCTTCATAGGTTTATTATTAATCCCATTAGTTATGGCTATGGCATAGCCAAAGGCTACCCAAGTGTCTGGGTTCTCCAGGACACTCATTTTTATTTCTGGGTAAAAACTAACGGCTTTTTCCCAGAAACGAGAAATGTCCTGGGTAGGGATATCCTTAGTCCTGGTTAATAATATTCTTTGGAGGGACTCTACTTTTGGGTCGACCTCCTAAGTGTTCTTTGTGCAGCAAGCAATTTTATTCCCCATTTTGAGTATTTAAAGTTGTCCAGTTACTAAAATCCATTTGTCCATTAGTTTGATCTGATAGCCGTTAACTGTTAGCCAAAATTTTAATTCCGTGTGTCTGTCCAAAGCCCTTTTATCAACTCAATTAAATTGTAAACCAAACATCAAGATCTTCAAGTTGTGCCTAGGTCTGGTAGGGTTTCTCTTGCTAGTTTTAGTAAGTCAGAGGTGAGGATGAACTAACTCCGCTCCAGAGCGGTTTGATCACCCTTTCAAGCCAATAGGTGGGGTGTCACCAGTTCCGTCTCTGGGCTCAGTTAGGGGTTTTCATTAACTCCCTCTGGGCTCCTTCTCTCTAGTTTACTCTAGAAACCCATTCTAAAATTCCTAAAATTTTAATACATGGTAAAATCCCATTTACATGGCAAATCCCCAGATGGAGGCGATCAACCCTCCAAAGGATGCCCAAGTGAGCTTTCCCTAATGGGACCTCAACTGTTCCAACAGGGACTCTACTGAGCTTTCCCAACTAGGAGCTCAACTGTCCCAAAACGGAACGCTCTATGGCTTCCATGGGACCTCTTAACTGAGTGCACTCCTTCTTTGTTAAATGTCCCCGGACAGAAACCGTTTCCTCCGAGCAACCATTTGTCCCCGGATGGAACCTTTCTGCTCTGGGTGACCCTGCCATAATGGTCTTATGGGACTTCAACCTTGCCTTATGGTCTTACTAAAAGGGGGGGAAGGTTATTCCCCAATGCGACCAGTGCAGGGAGGGCCCTAGACTTAACGAGCCTGCCCTAGGGACAGAAAAATGGGGTATGGAATGTGTGGGTAGGGGGTGCTCCCTCCCTAAGTGACACACACAGTTGCACAAATGAACCCAGACAAGGGGAGTGATACTACAGATAGAGAGAGGTATTAATTCCCCCTATGCGTCCTTGCGCATAGGCGTTGCAGGCTGGGATGGGGTCACACTGAGACAAGATGGACACAGATCCTCATTGCCCCAGGGGAAAAATGGCCTTACCAATCCTGGTTTTAGCAGATGGGCCTGATGAATCCCATCCAGCAAAATGTCCCCAAATCATTGTCCTTAGTTCTTGAGGGATGTAGGGGTCTTAGGAGCCCCTGAAGTAGCTACTGCTCTTCAGGGAACTCGGGAGTCCCTAGATGAAAATAGGAAACCCAAAAAAATTATTTTTAAAGTGCTACTAAAAACAATGTAGGTCCTACTACCAATGTTGGGCACCAAAGAATGTTGTGGGTTTGGCTCTATCCTGGCTAGGAATAGAGCCTCACCTACAACACCTCGTGAGTATTGGGGACTCACTTGACCAGATTGGTAATGGCCGGTGGTGCCAATGAAGGACTTTGTGAGATCTTCAATAGGTGAAACAGGGAAGGTAAAGTTTATTGGGTGCTCCCCTGGTGAGGTGCAACAAGCTAGCGACCCTTATAAGTACAGAACTTTAAATGCTCTTTAAGTGCTGGCTCTAAGCCTGCAGCATATAATGCTGCAGGCTCAGTGCTAGAACAGCTCAGCCTTAAAGGCACAGCTATAGCTGCTGATGTTCCATGGAGGTCAGTTGATCTTGCCTCTCACAGCTCGCCTTCTCTGCCTCCCTCCTTCCGAAGGATGGGAGGAATCGGGAGGCTCTTTGTGTGTTCCTTGAATCCTTCGCCAATTCGGGGACACTGGTCTTGATCACACCAGCTTGCTAGCAGATCTCGCTGGAGTTGGGAGCGCTTCTCCAGGTGATGGGGATCAGGTGACAGTTGAGGGACAGTCAAAAAGGTGAGGGGTGAAGGGGGTCTGGGAGCCCTGCTTCTATAGGGTCCCGAATGGGGAATGTGACTGGGATATGCCAATAAATACACACACCTGACAGGTACAGCAGGTAAACTGACATTCCTACCAGGTGGGGACAGTTACTTACTGGAAATGCTGAGGGGAGCCAATCAAATTTAGGGTGGTTAGGGCAGGTCAGACTGGCCAGGTGCCATCTTTACTCACTGGATGGAAGGGGCTGTTGTGAGTGAGTAAGTAGTGGCCCTGGGGTCAACTAGGGGTCAAATCCTCAGGCTGTCATGAAGGACCCTAGTTGTGGGGTAGATTTTAAAAATCCCCAACATTTACCAGCCTTGGACAGCCCGGGATTTCAGATATACATACTTATGTTACTTTTGCCCAACCCATGAAAATCCATTGTGAGCAAAGCTGAATGTTCTTTCACTTCATGCACTGGAAATGCAAGAGAGAAGGCTTTCTACTTGAAGACTTCTTGGGGAGAGTTGAACAGGATTTCAGTGACATTGGCATGTTCATCGTATGGTTTCACTGATAGTGTCAGACATAGTTTTACCCCATTCAGTGTAATAGGGATAAGGCCTAAGGTGGATCTGATGATAAAGAAAAACTAGTGGAGCTGGGTTTAAGGGAGTTAGAAGCACTTCTTTCTTGAAGGGCAACATGGTTTCACCTTACCAGCCTTGGCAATACAGGGTTTCAGAGATACATAATTCTGCTTCGTACTCCATACTTGTAAAACCCATTGTGTGCAAAGTTGAATGTTGCTCAACATCCTCAACAGTGCAGGTTAGAGAACAGACCAGCAGGCTAAAAACTTCTGGCGCTGAGATAAACAAGTTTTCATAACAACAGGCTTAATGACACATAGTTTCAGGGATAAGGATCTATAGCTCTTTGGCCCTATTGAGTGTAATAGGGATAAAAAGGATGCACTTGTATAATGAAAACTAAGGGAGATGTGTGGAAGTGGTTTCCGGGGAAGAGTTGACTCTCATAGAGGAACTCTAGCTCATCTTGCCAGCCTTGGACAGCCTGGGGTTTCAGATATACATATGCCTCTTTCACCTAACCTGGCAAAATGCATTGTGCTTAAAGATGAATGTTCTTGTACTTCACGCACTGCACAAGCAGGAGAGAAGGCTTTTGGCTTGAAGACTTCTTCAGCAGAGTTGACCTTGATTTCAGTGGAAATGGTGTGTTCACCATATGGTTTGAGTGATAGTGTAAGACATACCTTTACCCCATTCAGTGTAATAGGGATAAGGCCTAATGTGGATCTGATGGTAAAGCAAAAACTAGTGAAGATGTGTTGAAGGGAGTTATAAGCAACATGGGTTTCTTGAACTGAAACATGGTTTCAACTTGCCAGCCTTGGCCAATATAGGGTTTCAGAGATACTTACTTCTGTTTCTTTCTCCATACATGGGAAAACCCATTGTGTGCAGAGTTGAATTTTGCTCTATATCCTCAACCATGCAGGCAGGTGCAAAGGTGGGCAGTCTGAAAACTACCTGCCCTGAGATGCACAAGTTTTCACAACCCCATGCTTGGTCAACACAGAGTTTCAGATGTAAGGACAGATAATGCTTGGGCCCTATGGAGGGTAATAGGGAAAATGGGATCTGGCTGTATAATGAAAACTAAAGGAGATGTGTGGCACTGGTTTATGGGGAAGAGTTGACCCTCATAGAGAAACTCTATTTCATCTTGTCAGCCTTGGACAACCTGGGGTTTCAGAGATATATACTTTGGTTTCTTTCACCTAACCCCAGAAAATCCATTATGTGCAAAACTGAATGTTATTGTACTTCATGCACTGCACACACAGAAGAGAAGGCTTTCTGCTGAAAGACTTCTTCGGCAGAGTTGAAGAGGATTTCAGTGACATTGTCATCTTCATCATGTGGTTTGACTGATAGTGTCAGACATACCTTTACCCCTTTTAGTGTAATAGGGATAAGACCTAATATGGATCTGATGGTAAAGCAAAAACTAGTGAAGATGTGTTGAAGGGATTTATTAGGAACTATTTTTTCTTGAAGGGAAACATGGATTCAACTTGCCAGCCTTGGCCAATACAGGCTTTTAGAGACACTTACTTCTGATTCTTTCTCTGTACATGGGAAAACCCATTGTGCAGAAAGTTGGATTTTGCTCTATATACTCAACTGTGCAGTCATGAGAAAAGACCGGCAGTCTGAAGCCTTTCTGCAGTGAGATGAACAAGTTTTCACAACCCCATGCTTAGTCAACACAGAGTTTCAGACATATGGACAGATAACTCTTTGGCCCTATTCAGTGTTATAGGGATAAATGCAATCTGCTTGTATAATTAAAACTAATGAAGATGTGTGGAAGTGGTTTATGGGGAAGAGTTGATTCTCATAGAGAAACTCTAGTTCATCTTGCCAGCCTTGGACAACCTGGGGTTTCAGAGTTACATACTTTGGTTTCTTTTGCCTAAGCCAGGAAAATCCATTGTGCACAAAGCTGAGTGTTCTTGTACTTCACTCACTGCACACACAGGCGAGAAGGCTTTCTGCTGGAAGACTTCTTGGGCAGAGTTGAACAGGATTTCATTGGCATTGGCACGTTCATCATATGGTTTGACTGATAGTGTCAGACATATCTTTACCCCATTCACTGTAATGGGATAAGGATAAATGTGAATCTGCTTGTAAAGCAAAAACTAATGAAGATGTGTTGAAGGGGTTTATAGGGAATAATTGTTTCCCATTGTTGTTGTTGTTGTTCCATGCCGTCGAGTCAGTTTCTGACTCATGGCTACTCTATGTACAACAGGCAAAACACTATTGCCATGCTTCTTTGCTGCTCATAGGGTTTTCAATGGTGGATTGATTTTTGGGAGTGTGTTGCTCAGTCCTTCTCCCAAGCCTAGAGCACCTTGTGTTCCCAGGTGGTGTCCCATCCGAGTACTATCCAGGTCCGACCCTGCTTAGCTTCCAAGATCTGATGGGATCAGATGTCATAGGGCTATGGCTGCAGGCTTTTTTTCCTCTAGAGGAAATTTATTTCTCCAAGCCAGCCTTGGACAACATGCATTCGCAGAGATACTTAGTTGTTTCTTTCCCCTAACATGGGAAATCTCATTGTCTGCAAAGATGAATGTTGCTCTATATCCTCAACCATGCAAGCAGGAGTAAAGGTGGTGATCTTGAAGACTTCGTGTGCAGAATTGAGCAAGATTTCCCTGGCATATTTCTTCACCCCAGGATCTCACAGATGAGGTCAGATACTTCTTTACCCATTTAAGTGTAATAGGAATGAGGATAAACATGAATCTGGTAGTAAAACAAAAACTAAGGAAGATGTGTTGAAAGGATGTATAGAAAACAAGTGTTTCTCATATAGTAACATTATTTCACCTGGCCAGCTAAGGACAATATTGGGTTGCTGAGATACATAGTTATGTTTCTTTCACCTACTATGGGAAAAGCCACTGTGCACAATGGTTAATGTTGTTGTGCACCATGCACTGCACAAGCAGGAGCAAAGGCACTCTGCCTGAAGACTTCTTGTACAGAGTTGAACAAGATTTCACTGTCCCTGGCATGTTCTTTGCAGAGTTTCACTGATAATATCAGACATATCTTTACCCATTTATTGTTATAGGGATAAGGACAAATGTGAATCAGCTTGTAAAGCAAAAACCAAGGAAGATGTGTTGAAGGGATTTATAGTTTACAATTTTTTTCTGAAAGAGGAATATTTTTCAACTGCCCCACACTGGACAGCATGAATTTGCAGGAATACATAGTTACATTTCTCTTGCCTCACATGGGAGTAGCCATTGTCTGCAAAGATGAGTGTGGCTGTATATTCTCAACTGTGCACACAGGAGCAAAGTCTATCAGTGTTAAGACTTCTTGGGTTGAGATGAACACGTTTTCACTGGCCTATGCTTGTTCATCACAGGGTTTCACAGATAAGGTCAGATATCTGTTTACCCATATTGAGGGTAATAGGGACGAGGATAAATGTGAATCTGCTTTTAAAGGAAAAACTAATGAAGATGTGTTGAAGGCATTTATAGGGAACAATTTTTCTTCATAGAGGAATATTATTTCTCCTTGCCAGCCTTGGAAAATATGGGGTTTCAGTGATATATATATATCTATGTTTCTTTTGCCTAACATGGGAAAAGCCATTGTTCACAAAGATGCATGTTTGCATGCATGAACTACAGAAGAAGGAGCCAAGGCACCCCACCTGAATACTTCTTGAGCAAAGTTGAACAATGTTTCACTTTCCCTGGCATATTCATCACAGGGTTTCACTGACAATGTCACACATATCTTTACCCTCATTCAGTGTCATAGAGATAAGGACAAACATAAATCTGCTTGTAAAGCAAAAACTAATGAAGATGTGTTGAAGTGGTTTATAGGGAACAATTGTTTCTTAAAGGGGAACATTTTTTGTACTTGCCAGGGTTGGATAACACAGGGTTTCAGAGATACATACTTATGTGTTCTTTTGCCCAACATGGGAAAACCCATTATGCACAAACATGAATGTGGCTGTATATCCTCAACTGTGGAAGCAGGAGCAAAGGCAGTTAGCCTGAAGACTTCTTGGGCAGAGTTGAACAAGTTTTCAGTGGCCTATGCTGATTCCTCACAGGGTTTCATAGACAAGGTCAGATGTCTCTTTACCCCTATTGAGTGTAATAGAATGAGGATAAATGTGAATCTGCTTGTAAAGCAAAAACTAATGAAGATATGTTGAAGCTATGCCTAGACAACAATTGTTTCTCAAAGGGGAACATTATTTCAACTGGCCAGGCTTGTACAACACGGGGTTGCAAATTTACATAGGTATGTTTTTTCACCTAACATGGGTAAAGCCATTGCGTGCAAAGATGTATGTTGCTGTATATCCTCAACCTTACAAGCGGGAGCAAAGGCAGTCAGCCTGAAGTCTTCTTGGCCAATGTTGAACAGGATTTCAATGGTCCAGGCTTATTCTTCACAGGATTTTACAGATAATATCAGATATCTCTTTACCTTTATTGAGTATTATAGGGATAAGGATAAATGTGAATCTGCTTGTAAAGCAAAAACAAATGATGATGTGTTGAAGGGGTTTAGAGGGAACAATTATTTCTCTAGAGAAACGTTATTTCTCCTTGCCAGCCTTGAAAAACATGGGTTTTATGTTTTTTTTGCCTAACATGGAAAAAGCCATTGTGTGCGAAGATGAATGTTGCTGTAAATCATGCACTGCACAAGCAGGAGCAGAGGCACTCTGCCTGACGACTCCTGGGACAGAGTTGTACAAGATTTCACTGTCACTGTCATGTTCATCACAGGGTTTCACTGAAAATGTCAGACATGTCTTTACCCATTTCAATTTAATAGGGATAAGGACAAGTATGAATCTGCTAGTAAAGCCAAAAGTAATGAAGATGTGCTGAAGGAATTTATAGGGAACAATTTTTTCTCAAAGGGGAACATTATTTCACCTGGTCAGCCTTGGACAACACGGGGTTGCAGAGATACATTTTTATGTTTCTTTCGCCTAACATGGGAAAAGCCATTGTGTGCAAAGATGAATGTTGCTGTATTTCCTCAACTGTGCCAGCCAGGGTTTGGTGTGCTGGCCATGGTAGGCATAGGCTTGCAGCAACTGAGGTTCAAGTTGTTGGCCCTGGTTGCTGTGGGCCCTGGACAAATGGGGAATGATGTACTGACCCAGTTGGGCTGGTCCCTGGCCAACCATGGTTCGGGGTGCCAGCCTCAGTGGGTGGGGGCCCAGGGTAGTCATGCAGTGTGTGGGCCCAAGTTGGTGGGGGCCCGGGCTGCCATCGTTTGTGGTGCTGGCCCTGGTGCATGGGTCCCTGGGCCAGGCGGGGACCCGGGTGCAGGCCCCAGTGTTTGGGGGCCCAGGCCACCAGTTGTTTGGGGTGCTGGCCTCTGTGGCCAGGGGCCCAGACCAGCTGGTGTTCGGGGTTCCAGCCCTGTGTGCAGGGACCTGGGCCAGCTGGGGTTCATGGTCCCAGCCCCAATGGGCTGGGACTGGGCCACCCAGGATCCAATGTTCTGGCCCCAGTGGGTAGGGCCTGGGCCACCCATGTTTTAGGGTTTTGGCCCTGGTGGCCAGAGGCTCAGGCCAGCCAGGGTTTGAGGTGTGGTTCCCTGTGGGGAAGGTCTTGGGCCACCCAGTGTCTGGGGTTCCAGCCCCAGTGTGCAGGGCCCTGAGCCACCCATTATTCAGGGTACAGGCCCTGGGGGGTGGAGATCCAGTCCACCTGGGGTTCAGTGTGCCAGCTACAGTTGGCAGGACCCAGACCAGCCAGGGTATGGGGTGTTGACCCTGATGGGCGTGGGCCACTTCCAGGTGGGTTCCAGGGTGCTGGCCCCAGTGGGTTGGGTCCCAACCCAGCCAGGGTCTGGGGTGCTGACCCTGGTGAGCATGGGCCCTGACCAGCCTGTGTATGGGGTGCCAATCCTGGTGTGTGGGGTCCTGGGTCACACAGGGGTTGACACAGCTGGGTTCCAGGATGTGGGCCTTGGTTAGTGAGTTCTCTTGTGCAAGCCCCAGTGGGTGGGGGCGTGGGCCACCTGGGGTCTGGGGTGCCGACCCTGGTGTGTGGGGGATGGGGCCACCTGGGGTCCCGTGTGCCAGCCTTGGTGGGTGGGGTCCCAGGCCATCCAGGGCCCAGGTTGCCAGGTTAGGGGTCCCGGGCTTGGTGGGCGGGGTCCTAGGCCAGCTGGGTTTGGGGTTCCAGCCCCAGTGGGTGGGAGCCTGGGTCAGCTGGGGTTCAGGGTGCCAGCCCAGGTGGGTGGGGCCCTGGGTGCCATCCCTGGTGGGTGTGGGCCTGGGCCACCTAGGTTCTGGGGTCCTGGCCCAGCTGGGGATCATGGTGACAGCCCAGGTGGGTGGGGTCCAGGGTTACCCTGGGTCTGGGGCTCCAATCCTGGGGGTGGGGCCCCCAGGCCAACCAGGGTTCAGGGTGCCTGGGCCACCTGTGGTTCAAGGTGCCAGCCCATATGGGTGGGGATCCAGGCCTGCCAGGGCTCTGGGTGCAAGCCCCGGTGGGTGGTGTCCTGGGCCAACTGGGGTTCTGGGTTCTGCCCCTGGTGGGCAGGGACCTTAGCCAGGGAGCAGGTGCTGGCCCCAGTGGGCAGGGGCTGGGTCCAGCCATGGTTCAGTGTGCTGGTCCAGGTGGGAGGGGGTCCGGATGTCAACTTCGGTGGGCAGTGGCCTGGGCCAGCCTGGGTCTGAGTGGCGGCCCCAGTGGATGGGGGCCCACACCACCCATGCTCAGGGTACCGGCCCCAGTGGGGGTAAGCCCAGGCCACAGAGGATCTGGGGTTCTGGCCCTGGCGGGTGGGGTCCCACACAAGCTGGGTTCCAGGGTGCTGGCATCAGTGAGCAGGGGCCCAAGCCAGCAGGGGTCTGGAGTGTTGACTCTGGTTCATGAGGGCCCAGTCCAGCATGGTTCTGGGGTGGTGGACCGGGTTGCCAGGTACCCCATTGTGGGCCATGGTAGTTTGGGACCTGGACATCCCACGGTCTGGGGTACTGACCCAGGTGGATGGGGGTCTGGGCCACCTAGGGTCTGGGGTGCTGGCCCTGGTGGGGTGGGTAGTTTCCTGGGCCACCTGGGGTCCAGATCACCAGCCCTGGTTGGTAGGAGACCGGGGCAGCTGTGGTTAGGGGTGCTGGTCCCAGTGGGCAGGTTCCCGGGCCAGCAGGGATTTGGGATCAACCCAGGGTTCAGGTTCCTGCCCTGGTTGGCAGGAGCCCTGACCAGCTGGGGTTTAGGGTGCTGGCCCCAGTGGGCACAGGCCTTGGTACTGGCACCAGTGGGTGGGGGACTGCACCACCCAGGGTCAGTGGTGCCAGCTCTGGGGGGTAGGGGCCCATGCCACCTGGGATCTGGGGTGCATGCCCTGGCATGCATGGGCCTGGGCCAGACAGAGTTCGGGGTGCCAGCCACAGTGTGTGGGGGCATGGGCCAGCAGGGGTCTGGAGTACCAGCCTGAGTGGGCAGGTGCCCAGGCCAGCCATGGTTTGGAGAGCCAGCCCCTGTGTGCAGGGGCCAGGGCCAACTGTGGTTCAGAATGCTGGCCTCAGTGGGTGGGGCCCTGGGCCAGCTGGAGCCCAGGGTACCGGCCCCAGTGGGTGGGGGGTACCTGGCCCACTGGGATCTGGGGTGACTGCCCCAGTGGGCAGGATTGTGGACCACCCATGGTCCGTAGTACCAGGCCCGGTGGGCAGGGGCATGGGCCAGCCAGTCTTCTGGGTGCTAGTCCCAGTGGGTAGGGGCCAGGGCCACCCTGGATCCAGGGTCCTGGCACCAGAAGGCTGGAGCCCAGGTCACCCAGGGTCATGGGTGCCAGCCCCGGTCTGTGGGGCCTGGGCCAGCCAGGGATTGGGGTGCCGGCCCTGGTGGTTGGGGGTTCGGATGAGCTGGGGATTGGGGTGCT
The DNA here is from genome assembly GCA_007922755.1 of Pedetes capensis. Classification (NCBI taxonomy): domain Eukaryota; kingdom Metazoa; phylum Chordata; class Mammalia; order Rodentia; family Pedetidae; genus Pedetes; species Pedetes capensis. The sequence continues at coordinate 40,939 of VMDO01013257.1, forward strand.
GGTCCCATTGGGGGTGGCCTGGGCCAGGTGGGCTTCTGGGTGCCAGCCCCGATGGGTGGAGGCCCAGGCCATCAGGGGTCCCTGGTGCCAACCCTTGTGGGAGGGGCCCTGGGTCACCTGGGGCCCAGGGTGCCAGTCCCAATGGGTGAAGACCTGGGACACCCGGGATCTGGAATGCCAGCAACAGTGGGTGGGGGCCTGGGACATCTGGTGTATGTGGTGCTGGCCATGTTGGGTGGGGGCCCAGGCCACCTGGGGTTCAGAGTGTTGGCCTCAGTGGGTGGGGTCCTGGGCCAGCTGTGGTTAAGATGCCAGCCACAGTGGGCAGGTGCCTGGAGCAGCCAGGTTTTGGGGTGCTGTCCCCAGTGGGAGGGGTCCTGGGGCAGCCAGGTTCTGGTGTGCTGGCCCCGGTTGATGGGGGCCCAGGCAAACTGGGATCTGGGGTGCTATCTTTGATGGGCAGGGACCTGCACCAGCAGGGGTTCAGGTGCGGGCCCCAGTGGGTGGGGGCCCAGGCCACCCAGGATACATGGTGCTGGCCATGGTGGGTGGGGACCGGGGCCACCTGGTGTCCATGGTTGTGGCCATGGTGGGCAGGGGCTCTGGCCACTCTAGGTCCAGGGTGTTGGCCCCAGTGGGCAGGGGCTGGGGCCAGCCATGGTTCAGGTTGCTGGCCCTGGTGAGTGGGGGCTGGGGCCAGCTATGATTTGGGTTTTCAGCCCCAGTGGGCATGGGCCCAGGCCAGCTGGGGTTAGGGGTGCTAGCCCCAGTGGACAGGTGCCCAGGCCAGCTGGGGTTCTGGGTGCTGGCCCCGGTGGGTGGAGGTCTGGGCCATCTGTTGTCTGGGGTGCTGGCCTCAATGGATGGGGTCTGTGGCAGCTGGAGTCCAGGATGCCGGCCACGGTGGACTGGGGCCCGGGCTAGCCAGGGTTTGGGGTGCCAGCCATGCTGGGTAGGAGCCCGGGCCAGTTGGGGTTCATGGTGCAGGCACCAGTTGGTGGAAGCCTGGGTGCCGGCCCCAGTGGGTGGGGTCTTTGGACACCTAGAATTCAGGTTGCCAGCCTCAGGGGACTTGGACATGGGCCAGCGAGTGTTAAGGGTGCTGGTCATTGTGGGTGGGGGCCCAGGCCAGCTGGGGTTGGGGGTGCCAGTCCTGGTAGGTGGGGGCTGGGCCACCTAGGGTCTGGGGTGTGGGCCCCCGTTGGCCAGAGCCTGTTCCACCCAGGGTTTGGGGTGGAACACCAATCCTTAGCTAGCCCTTGCACCCAAGTACAATTACCCTCATCCTAAACCCTAGAAAGCCCTGGCACCCATGTAAAATCACACTCACATGAAACCCAAGCTATCCCTGGCACCTGTCTAGAATCACCCTCACCCTTAACCCTATCTTGCCCTGGCACCCATTTACAAACACCATCACCCAAAACATGAGCTAGCCCTGGCACCCATCTACAATCGCTCTCATCCTAAATCCTAGCTAACCTGGCACCCATGTACAATGACTCTCACCCTAAATCCGAGCTAGCCCTCGCTAACATCTACAGTCACCCTCAACATAACACAAGATAACCCTGGTACCCATCTTCAATCACCCTCACACTAAACCCTCATCCTTTGTTATCCATGGAACTCATCTACAATCACCCTCACGTTAAACCCTAGCTAGCACTGGCACCCATCTACAATCACCCTCATCTGAAACCCTAGGTAGCCCTGGCACCCATCTATAATCACACTCACCACCCAAACGAGCTAGCCCTGGCAAACATTTAAAATCACCCTCTCCCTAAAGCCTACCTTGCCCTGGTACACATCTATAAACCCCATCACATATAACTCAAGTTAGCCCTGGCATACATCTACAATCTCCCTCATCCTAAACCATAGCTTGCCTGGCACCCATGTACAATGACCCTCACCATAAAGCTGAGTTCGCCTTCACACACACCTAGAATCACCTTCACCCTAACCCGAGGTATCTCTGACACCCATCTTCAATCACCCACACACTAAACCTAAGTGAGCTCTGGCCCCCGTCTACAATCACCCTCACCATTGCTGCAGTTCAGCTGCAGCCTAGGATCCAGGGGTTCCTGAAGACAGATGAGGAGTCAGCGATGGGTAACAGACACAGTAGCTCAGAGGCTATGTGAATCTATTCAGTTTATTTTTCAAACAGCTTAGTGTTTCATACAACTTTTTCTTCGGCTTGGGTCATGCAAGCAGTAAGAATAGCACATGCAGTTATTCATGAAACAAAGTTTCACAAGCACTTGTTAATCATAACAACCTATAGTCAAAGCATAAACTTTATTATTGTTAGATAACAAACACCTGGAAGGTCCATCTCTTCTCAGGCATTTTATAAATGATAAGCTATAATAGGGTGTTTGAACTCTACCCTTATTTATCACTTTAGCCCCTTGCTCATTATATGTTTCTATGTAAGGCAGTGGAGGGTCAGGCTAACCAAAACATCAGCTTCTACTTTTTTCCTATAGCTGGGAACAAAGGTCTGCCTTTAGACAGATAAGCATCTCCCCATGTTGTGCATCCTCTTTTTCCCCCATCTGGGAGCCATAAATTGTCAAGGAGACTTTTGTACTGAGGGAACAGGCCTGTGCCTTCTTTTGATTGCTCTATACTTTCTTTGTAAACCTTATCTATCATAAATTGGGCCACTTCAATCCAATTAGGGGCTAACAACTCAGCTTGTTGCAGCTGAAGCATAAATCACTTAATGTCTGGGTTCCAGGGTGAAAGTTGCTGATCAGCTTTAATTAGAATATTGTCCACATAACCTTTTCAATTGGAGGTCATTACTTCTAATTCATTTACAAGTTCCCTCAGTCGTGTCATTCTTTTAGCATTTGTTTCATTAGAGTTTAATACAATATTAGTTATGAGTATTAGTCCTAAACATAATCATAATAATTAGAAGCAGTAATCCTATTCCTAGAAAGCAAAAAGCACATTTTCCTTTTCTCCATCCCCATCCATTTCTTGGAAGATGAGTTCCTTGAACCCCTCTTCCCCATATCTGGACCTTGTCACACAACATGGTTAGAAATGGCTGTGGCACACCATAAAGTCGAGCTAGCCCTTACACCCATGTGCAATCATGCTCACCCTAAATCCAAGCTAGCCCTAGCACCAATCTATAATCACCCTCACCCTAAACTCGAGCCAGTGCTGGCACCCATCTACAATCATCCTCACCCTAAACCATAAGTAGCCTTCTCACTCATCTACAATCACCCTCAATATAAACCATGCTAGCCCTGGCACCAATATAAAATACCCTCACCAGAACCATAGCTAGCCCTTGCACACATCTACAATGACCTTCACCCAAAACTCTAGCTAGCCCTGGCACCCATCTGACATCACCATCAACCTAAACTCGAGCTAGCCCTGGTTCCCATCTACAATCACCCTCACCATAAAACAAAGCTAGCCCTGGCACCCGCCTACAATCACCCTCACCCTAAACTGTAGCTAGCCGTGGAAGCCACCTACAATCAACCTCATTCTAAACCTAGCTATCCCTGGCACTCGCCTACAATCACCTTCACCCCCAACATTAGCTAGCCCTGGCACCAAGCTATAATCACCCATAACCTAAACCCTAGCTGGCCCTAGCACCCACCCCCATCCCTTCATAATCACCCTCACCCTCAACAAAACCTAGCCCTGGCTCCCGCTTACAAAAACCCTCACCCTAAAACCTAGCTAGCCCTGGCATCTGCCTAAATCATCTTCACCTTAAACACTACCTAGTCCTGGCACGCATCTACAATCACCCTCACCCTAAACCCTAGCTAGCCATGACACCCATCTACAAACACCTTCACAGTAAACTGTAGCTAACCCTGGCAATCATGTACAATCACACTCACCCTAAACCCGAGAGACCCTAGCACCCATCTACAATCACTCTCAATAGAAACCTGAGCTATTCCTAGCAACCAACTACAATCACCCTCCCCCAAAAGCAGATCTAGCCCTGGCACACATCTACAATCCTGGCAGATCTAGCCTGGGCACATATCTACAATCACACTTATGCAAATAAAGAGGTAGCCCTGGCACCCACCTATAATCACCCCTACCCTAAACACAAGGTAGCCCTGGCACACATCAATAATCACCCTCACCATACACACTAGCTAGCCCTGGCACCCTTTACTCTAGCTAACCCGGGCATGCATCTGCAATCACACTCACCCTAAATCCGAGCTAGACATGCACCCATCTACAATCACCCTCACCCTAAACCCAACCTTATCCTGGCACCCATCTACAAACACCATCACTCAAAACCAAGATAGCCCTGGCACCCATCTACAATCACCCTCATCCTAATCCCTAGCTAGCCTGGCACCTAAGTACAATGACCCTTCCGCTAAACCCGAGCTAGCCCTCACACATATCTATAATCACCCTCATATTAAACCCAAGCTAACCCTGGCACCGATCTTCAATCAACCTCACAATAAACCCAAGATAGCCCTGGGACACATCTACAATCACCCTTACCATAAACCCGAGCTAGCCCTGGCACCCATCTGCAATCACCCTCACCCTAAACTCAATCTAGGCCTTGCACTCATCTACAATCACCCTCACCCTAAACCAGAGCCAGCCCTGGCATTGACCTACAATCAACCTCACCCTCAACACTAGCTACCACTATCACTTATCTACAATCTCCCTCACCATACATCATAGCTAGCCTTGCACCTGCATACAATCACTCTCAGCCTAAAGCATAGCTAGCCCTAGTACCCATATACAATCACATTCACCTTAAATATTACCTAGCCCTGGCATGCGCCTACAATCACCCTCACCCTAAATACTAGCTATGCTGGGTACCTGCATACAATCACCTTCACCCTAAATCCTAGGTAGCCCTGGCATGCACCTACAAACCCCCTCCACCAAAACACTAGATAGCCCAGGCACCTGCCTACAATCACACTCACCATAACTGTAGCTAGCCCTGGTACCCATCTACTATCTCCCTTACCCTAAACCCTAGTTAGTCTTGGCACCCATCTAAAATCATCCTCTCCTTAAACCCTAGCCAGCCCTGGCACTCACCTAAAAACACCCTCACCCTAAACCCTAGCTAGCCGTGGCAACCGCCTACAACACCCCCATTCTAAAACCTAGCTATCCCTGGAACTTGCCTAAAATCACCCTCAACCCCAACACTAGTTAGCCCTGGCACCAATCTCCAATCACCCTCACCCTAAACCCCAGCTGGCCCTGGCACCCACCTATAATCATCCTCACCCTGAACCCTAGCTAGCTGTTGCAACCACCTATAATCAACTTCATTCTAAACCTAGCTAGCCCTGGCACTTGCCTACAATCATGCTCAACATCAACACCAGTTAGCCCTGGTAACAACTGCTAATCACCCTCACCCTAAAACCTAGCTGGCCCTGGCACCCGCCTACAATCACCTCATCCTCAACCCAAGGTAGCCCTGGCACCCTTCTGCAATCACCCTCACCCTCAAACAGAGCTAGTCTGGGCAAACCTACACAATCATCCTCTCCCTCAACACTAGCTAGCCCTATCACCCGCCTACAATATGCCTCAACCTAAACCCTAGCAAGCCCTGAGTCCTGCCTAAAATCATCTACAATCATCCTCACCCTAAACCTGAGCTAGCCCTGGCACCCATCTGCAATTACTCTTAACTGAAACCCGAGCTAGCCCTGGCATACATCTACAGTCACACTCACCCTAAACTATACCTAGCCGTGGAACCCATCTGCAATCTGCAATCAACCTCAGCCTCAAACTGAGCTAGCCCTGCCACCCCTCCACAATCACCCCCACCCTCAACACTACCTAGCTCTGGCACCACCTACAATAAACCTCATCCTAAACCCTAGCTAGCCCTGGCACCCATCTACAATTACCCTCTTACTAAACACTAGCAAGCCCTGGCACCCATCTACAATCAAACTCACCCTAAACCTGAGCTAGCCCTGGCACATATCTACAATCACCATCACCCTAAACCCTACCTTGCACTGGCACCCATTTATGAACACCATCACCCAAAACCTGAGCTAGCTCTGGCACCCATCTACAATCTCCCTCATCCTAAACCCAAGCTAGCCTGGCCCCATGTACCATGACCCTCAACCTAAACCCGAGCTAGCCCTCCCACACATCTACAATCAACATCACCCTAAATCCAAGCTAGCCCTGGCACCCATCTTCAATCACACTCACACTAAACCCAAGCCAGCCCTGGCAAATGCCTACAATCACCGTCACCCTAAACCCTAGCTAACCATGTCAACAGCCTACAATTACTCTCACACTCAACACTCGTTAGCCCTGGCACCAACCTACAATCACCATCACCCTAAACCCCAGATGGCCCTCACAACCCTCCAAAATCACCCCCACTCTCAACAGTAGCTAGCCCTGGCACGTGCCCACAATAAACCTCATTCTAAACCCAGGCTAGCCCTGGGACCTGACTAAAATCATACTCACCCTAAACACCAGCTAGCATTGGCACCCATCTACAATCACCCTCACCCTAAACTCTAGCTAGCCCTGGAACCCATCTATACTCACCCTCACAGTAAACTGTAGCTAGCCCTGGAAAACATCTACAATCAGACGCACCATAAACCCGAGCTAGCCCTGGCACCTACCTACAATCACACTCAACCAAAACTCGAGCTAGCCCTGGCATGCATTTATAATCACACTCACCCTAAACGGTAGCTAGCCCTGGCAACAATCTACAATCACCCTCATCCTAACTCCGAACTAGCCCTGGCACCCATGTCCAATTACCCTCACCATAATCCTGAGTTAGACTGGCATGCATCTTCAATCACCATCACCCTAAACCTGAGGTCACCCTGGCATCCAACTAAAATCAGCCTCACACTAAACCCAAGCTACCCTGGCACCCATCTACAATCCCCCTCACCCAAAACCCTAGGTAGCCCTGGCATCCACCTACAATCTCCCTCACCCTAAACCTTAGGTAGTCCTTGCACCCACCTATAATCACCCTCACCCTAAACCCTAGCTAGCACTGGCACCCGCTTAAAATCAGCCTCATCCTAAACACTGGATAGGCCTGGCACAAACCTACAATCACCCTCACCCTAAATCCTAGCTAACCCTGGCACAGGCGTACAATCACCATCACCCTAAACCCTAGGTAGTCCTTGTCCCCACCTACAATCTGCCTCACTCTAAACCCTAGCTAGCCCTGGTAACTGCCTATAGTAAACCTCATTCTAAACACTAGCTAGCCCTGGCACCCACGTACAATCACACTCAACCTAAAACTTAGCAAGCCCTGGAACCCACATACAATCACCCTCACCCTAAATGCTAGCTAGCCCAGGCACATATCTACAATCACCCTCATCCTAAAACCTATCTAGCCCTGGCACCCATCTGCATTCACCCTCACCCTAGTACTCAGATATCCCTGGCACCCATCTTAAATCACCTTAAACCTATATCGTCGCTAGCCCTGGCACCCACCTAAAATCGCCCTCACCCTAAACCCTAGATAACCAAGGCACTCAACTACAGTACACCAAACCCTAACACATACCTAAACCTGGCACCCATCTGCCATCACCCTTGTACTAAACCCTAGCTGCCACTGGCACCCACCTACAATCACCCGGACCCTAAACCTGAGCTAGGCTTTGCACCCATCTTCACTCACCCTCACCCTAAACCTGAGCTAGCCCTGGAACCCATCTACAATCACCCACACAATAAACCTAAACTCATCCTGGCATCCATGCAAAATCATCCTCACCCAAACCCCAAGGTAGCCCTTTTAACCATTTACAATCACCCTAACCCTAGATCATAGGTAGGCTTGCTCCTGCCTACATTCACCCCCACCTTAAATCTTAGTGAGCACTTTCACCTGCCTAAAACCCACTCACTCTAAGCCCAAGCTGGTCCTGGAACCCATCTACAATCACCCTCATCCAAAACCCTATCTAGCCCTGGCAACTGCCTACAATCACCCTCACCTTAAAACCTAGCTACCCCTGGCACTGGCCTACAATCACCTTAACCCTAAATGGTAGCTAGTCCTGGCACCCGCCTACAATCACCCTCACCCTAAACACAAGCTAGCTCTGGCACCCATCTACAATCCCCTCACCATAAACCCTAGGTAGCTCTGGCATCTGCCTACAATCATCCTCACCCTAAACCTTAGCTAGCCCTTGTACTCACCTACAATCACCGTCGCTGTAAACCCAAGCTAGCCCTGGCACCCATCTATAATCACCCTCACCCTAAACCCTACCTAGTCCTAGAACCCGCATACAATCACCCTCACCCTAAACCCTAGCTAGCCCAGGTACACACTATAATCACCCTCACCCTAAAACCTATCTCTCCCTGACACCCATTTACACTCACCATCACCCTAGAACTCAGCTAGCCCTGGCACCCATCTTAAATCACCCTCATGCTACACCCTAACTGGCCCTGGCACCCATCTACAATCACCCTTACCTTAAACTCTAACTAGCCCTGGCACCCATCTGTAATCACCCTCACCCTAAACACTAGCTAGCCCTAGCACCAGCCTATAATCACCCACACTCTAAACCCTACTTATCCCTGGCACCAGCCTTCAATCACCCTTTCCCTAAACACTAGCTAGCCCTGGCACCCACCTGCAATCACCCTCACCCTAAATCCTAGCTAGCCCTGGCACCTGACTATAATCACCCTCACCATAAAACCTAGCTAACCCTGGCACTGAACTACAATAACACTCACACTAAACCCTAGCTGGGCTGGGATTTAGCTCAGTTGGTAGAGCGCTGCGCTGCAGTCTCTGAGGTCCCGAGTTCAATTCCCAGCACCGCAAAAATGGGAGAAGGACCTGGCAATCCACTCCCAAGGCAATCCCGAAATGGTCAGCTATTGAAAACCCTATGAAGGTCGCTATGAGTCAGATACCGACTCGATAGCACCTAACAACAACAACAACAAACCCTAGCTAGCTCTGGAACCCACATACAATCACCCTCACCCTAAACACTAGCTAGCCCTAGCACCAGCCTATAATCACCCACACTCTAAACCCTACTTATCCCTGGCACCAGCCTTCAATCACCCTTTCCCTAAACACTAGCTAGCCCTGGCACCCACCTGCAATCACCCTCACCCTAAATCCTAGCTAGCCCTGGCACCTGACTACAATCACCCTCACCATAAAACCTAGCTAACCCTGGCACTGAACTACAATAACACTCACACTAAACCCTAGCTAGCTCCGGAACCCACATACAATCACCCTCACCCTAATCACCAGTTAGCCCTGGCACCCACCTTAAATCAGCCTCACCCTATACCTGAGCTATCCCTGGCAGCATTTACAATCACCATCACCATAAATCCTAGCTAGCCCTGGCACCTATCTACAATCACCCTTAATGTAATCCCTGGCTAGCACTGGCACCCATCTACAATAACCATCACCCTAACCCCTAGATAGCCTTGGCACAAAACTACCATCACTCTCATGCTAAATACAAGGTGGCCAGGCACCCATCTAGACACACCCTCACCATAAAATCTAGCTAGCCCTGGAAACCACCTACAATCACCATCACCCTAAAGCCTAGCTAGCCACGCATCCACCTACAATCACACACTCCATAAACCATTGCTATCCCTGGCACCTGCATAAAATCACCCTCACACTAAACCTTAGCTAGGCCTTGCACCTGCCTAAAATCATCCCTCACTCTAAACCTAAGCGAGCCCTGGCACCCATCTACATTCAGCCTTCCCCTAAATGGTAGCTAGCCCTGGCACCCGCCTAAAATCACCCTCACCATAAATGCTAGCGAGAACTGGCACCTGAATACAATCACACTCCCTCTAAACCCTAGCTATCCCTGGCACCCACTTACAACCCCTCAACCCCTTCACCTAAGTCCTAGCTATCCCTGGCACCCGTCTATAATCAACTCATCCTAAACCCTTGATATCCCTGGCACCTGCCTACAATCACCCTCACTGTAAACTGGCACTGGCACCCATCTGCAATCACCCTCACCCTAAACCCTAGCTGTCCCTGGAACCCGAACACAATCTCCCTCACCCTAAACACTAGCCACCCCAGGTACATGTCTACAATCATCCTAAAATCTATCTGGCCCTGGCATGCATTTACGTTCACCCTCACCCTTGTACTCAGCTAGCCCTGGCACGCATCTTAAATAACCCTCACCCTAACCCCAACTAGCTCTGGCCCCATCTACAATTACCCTCATCCTAAACCCTAGCTATCCCTGGCACACATCTACAATCACCCTCAATCTAACCAAGAAGTAGGCCTGGCACTGATCTACACACTCACCCTAATCCTGAGCTAGCCATGGCACCAATCTTCAATCACCCTCACCCTAAACCCTAGCTACCCCTGGCACCCACCTACAATCAGCCTCAACCTAAACCTGAGCTAGCCCTGGAACCCATCTACAATAAACCTGAGCTCATCCTGGCATCCATTCAAAATCAGCTCACCCAAAGCCCAAGCTAGCCCTGGCACCCATCTACAATCCTCCTCACCCCAAATCATAGGTAGCCCTGTGCCCACCTATAATCACCCTCATCCTAAACCATAGCGAGTACTTGCACCTGCCTATAATGCCACTAACCCTAAACCCATGCTGGCCCTGGTACCCATCTACACTCACCCACAACCTAAACCATATATAGTCCTGGCAATACCCTACAGTCACATTCACCCTAAACCCTAGCTAGCCCTGGCACCTTCCTACAATCAACCTCACCTAAACCCTAACTAGCCCTGGTACCCGAGTACAATCATCCTCACCCTAAGTCATAGCTAGCCCTAGCACCCGCCTACAATCACCTGAACTTTAAACACTGTCTAGCCCAGGAACCCACCTATAATCACCCTCACCCTTAAACCTAGTTAGCCCTGGCACCCACATACAATCACCCTCACCCTAAACCTTATCTACCCTTGAACCTGCCTACAATCACACTCACCCTAAACCCAGGCTAGCCCAGGCACCCATCTACAATCACCCTCATGATAAACCCTAGCTAGCCCTGGCACCTGCAAAAAATCTCCCACATCCTCAACACTAGCTAGTCTGGCACCCACCTGAAACGACCCTCACTCTAAATCCTAGCTAGCCCTGGTACCTGCCCACAATCACCCTCACACTAAACAACAGCTAGTCTTGGAACCCCCCTACATTTACCCTCACAATAAATCCTAACTTGCCATCGCACCTGCCTACAATCGCCCTCACCCTAAATCCTAACTAGCCCTGGCAATGGCCTACAATCACCCTCCCCCTAAACCCTAGGTAACCCTTGCACCCGCCTACAATCACCCTCAACCTAACCCAAGCTAGCCCTGGCACCACCCTAACCCATGCTAGCCCTGGCACTCACCTACAATCCCCCTCCCCCTAAAGGTAGCTAGCCCTGGCACCTGCCTACAATCACCCTCACCCTAAACGCTATTGAGAACTGGCACATGCATACAATCACCCTCACCATAAACCCTTGCTAGCCCTGGCACAAGCCTACTACCACCCTCACCCTAAATCTTAGCTAACCTTGGCACTGGAGTACAATCACCCTTGCCCTAAACCCTAGGTAGTCCTGGAACCCACCTGCAATCATCCTCACCCTAAACCTTAGCTAGCCCTTGCACCTGCCTACAATCACCCTCACCCTAAACCCAAGATAGACCTTGTACCCATCTACATACACCTTAATCCTTACGGTAGCTACCCCTGGCACCCGCCTACCAACACCCTCAACTCTGAACCCTCCCTAGCCCAGGCACCCCCATACAATCACCTTTACCCTAAATCCTAGCTAGCCCTAGCACCTGCCTACAATCGCCTTCACACTAAACCCTAGCTAGCTCTGGCACTCAACTACAATACCCCACACCCTAATCCCTAGCTACCCCTGGAACCCACTACAATCACCCTCAATCTAATCATCAGCTAGCCCTGGCACCACTCTCAAATCACCTTCTCCCTATTCCCTACTTAGCCCTGGCACCCATCAACAACCTCCCTCACCATAAACCCTGGATAGCCCTGGCACCCATCTGCAACAACCCTCACCCTAACCCCTAGCCAGCCCTGGCACACATCTAACATCACCCTCATCCTAAATCATAGCATGCCCTGGCACCCATCTTCAATCACCCTGATCCTGACCCTTAACTAGCCCTGGCACCCATCTTCAATCCCCTCACCCTACCCTGAGCTAGCTCTGGAACCCATCTACATTCACCCTCACATTAAACCCGAGTTCATTCTGGCATCCATCCCAAATATGCCTCACCCAAAGCCCTAGCTAGCCCTGGCACCCACCTACAATCACCCTCATCCTAAACCCTAGTTAGCCCTGGCATCCACCTATAATCACCCTCACCCTAAACCCTAGTGAGCCCTGGAACCCATATATAATCACCCTCACACTAAAACCTACCTATCCCTGGCACCCATCTGTGATCACTCTCATCCTAATAACCAGCTAGCCCTGGCACCGGTATTAAATCACCCTCACCCTAAATTTTATCTTGCCCTGGCACCCATCTATAATCACCCTCACCATAAACCCTAGCTAGCCCTAGCTCCCGTCTGCAATCACCCTCACCAGAAACCCTCTCTAGCCCTGGCACCCATCTACAACTAACATCACCCTAACCCCTAGCTAGCCCAGGCACCCATCTACTATCACCTTCATCCTAAATGCTAGTTACCCGAGGCACCCATCTATAATCACCCTCACCCTAGCCCTGAACTAGCCCTGACACCCGTTTTCAATCACCCTCACACTAAACCTGAGATAGCCTTGGAACCCATCCGCAATCACCCTCACAATAAACCCAAGCTCGCTCGGGCCTCCATACAAAATCACCCTCACCCAAAACCCAAGATACCCAGGCGCCCATCTACAATCCCTTCACCCTAAAACCTAGGTAGCTCTGGCACCCCCCTACAAACATGCTCACCCTAAACCTTGGTGACCCTTGAACCTGCCTACAATTATCCTCACCCTAACCTGAGTTGTCCTGGCTCCCACCTTCAATCACCCTCACCCTTTACCTGAGATAGCCCTGGCACACATCTACAATCACCCTCAACCTAAACCAGAACTATCCCTGCCACCTATCCAAAATCACCCTCACCCTAAACCTGAGATAGCCCTGACGCACATCTACAATCACCCTCACCCTAAACCCTAGCAAGACCTGGCATCCATCTACAATCACACTCACACTAAAACCTAACAATCCAGGCACCCGCCTACAATCACCCTCACCCTACATCTTCGCTATCTCTGGCACATGACTATAATCACCCACACCCTAAACTCTAGCTAGCCAGGCACCAGCATATAATCACCCTCACCCTAAATCCTAGCTAGCCCTGGCACGCATCTACAATCATCTTCACCTTATAACCTATCTAGCCCTGGCAAACATCTTCAGTCATCCTCACCGTAAAACTTAGCTAACCCTGGCATCCACCTAAAATCACCCACACACTAAGCCCTGTCTAGCCCTGGCACTTATCTGCAATAATAGTTACCCTATACCCAATCTAGCCCTGGCACCCACCTACAATCACCCTCATCCTAAACCCTAGCTAGCTCTGGCCACAGCATACAATCACCCTCACCCTAAAACCTAGATTGACATAGCACCACTCTACAAACACCCTCACCCTAAGCCCTATCTAACCCTGGAACCCACAAACACAAACAATCACCTTCACACTAAACCCTAGTTATCCTTGGCACCCCTCTACAGTCACCCTTACGCTAAACCCTAGCTAGCTCTGACACCCTTCTACAACCACCCTAACCCTAAACCCAAGCTAGCCCAAGCAAACATCTACAATCACCCTCAACCTAAATCCTAGCTAGACCTGGCACCCTTCTATTAGCACCCTAACACTAAACCTGAGATAGCCCTGGAACCCACAAACAATCACCCTAACCCTAAGTCCTATCTAGCCCTGGCACCTGCCTATAAACACCCTCACCTGAAACCCAACTAGCCATGGCACCCATCAACCATCACCATTATCCTAAAACCAAGCAAGCCCTGGCACCCACCTACAATCACCCTCACCCTAAACCCTAGCTAGCCTTGGCACCCACCTGCAATCACCTTCTCCCTAAACCCGAGCTAACCCTTGCACCCATCTACAATCACCCTCACCCTAAACACTACCTAGCCCTGGCAGCCATCTACAATCACCCTAACCCTAAAACCTAGCTATCCCTGGCACCCGCCTACAATCACACTGACCCTAAACTGTAGCTACATGTGATGATGTCCCAGTAGCAGCACACAAGGTGTTGTGGTGTGATTGGACTATCTACCTGTGATGAAATGTGAGGTTGGGGCACAATGCTCAGAATCACTTAGTTGAACCTTCAAAGTTCTTGTTTCATGGGGTCATTGATGTGGGAGAAAGAGATCCTCTCCCACAGATATGTCATGCCTTATAGCATCAGCTTTGTGTTTCTTTCCTCACTGTTGAGCCCTAGTTTAAAAGGCACTCCCAAGGGTAGATGACAGACAATGTTCAGTCTGGGCTCACTGGATAAACACCAGTGTCCAGGAAATCAAGGGGAGAAGCTTGACCTTGGGCACACTCTAGCCTCTACTCCTCAGCCCAATTGCGTCTGAGACAAGGGTTCTTCCATATGTCTGTAATTTTCCAGAAGTCTAGGGTTCCTCCTCCTGGAAAGATGATCCTGTAATCCTTTACTCTTCCAGAATTAAGGTGCAGTAGGATCATCTCTGTCTTTTTATTGAGGACTTCAGCCCTAGGCTAGATTATTCTGAGAGCATCAAAATGCGTTCATGAAGTGACTTGCAGTAAAGGTGTGTCCCAATGAAAGCAATCCCAGTCCAACTGGCACAAACAAAAATGGCAGAATTGAGATGCTTTGGACTTTGTTATGAGCACAGGAGTATAGGAGACCCACAGAATCCAGAGGAGAATGTGTCATTGGCCCACAGTAACCAAAAAGACCGCTTGGTGTGATGAAATGAATAGAAGTGGCCCTGGTGGCATGCCACATCAAAGGAGGAATCCCCACAATCCGGGAGAGACAGAGATAGTATGGGCCAAATGGGCAGTGGAGCCAAAAGTGAATGGAGATTTCCTGGCAGACCACATCCACTGACCTGAATGCATCCAGAGGAGTTGGCACATGGTACCTGTGATAGACAAGGTACGCCATAAAGGAGCATCAGGAAGTTCCCCAGGGAGGCCATAGAAAACAGGGGTTTCTTACCAGCCAATGGTGAATGCACACTGCTGAGCTGGAAAGTACCAACCCTTTTCTGTAGGAAATTCTCTTAAGCATCACCTGGACCCAAATTAGATTAACTAAAACTTAAGTCAAAATTATTACTATGAAGAAAATGCAACTAATCAGGTGTATTCAGTTGAGGTACTTGACCAAGAAAGTATCCAATGTAGAACAAATTCAGCAAATAAGTTTATATCTTGAAAGGAAACCAAACAATAATCCTGGAGTCCCTCAGAGAGAGACAAAAATGGTGGTGCAATGTGCCTCTCGAGGGAAGACATTGCATTTATGACCTCCAATAGGCTGGCAGATTTAACGGCAGCTAAGCTTAAATGGTGCCAGCTGCTGGGATATGGGTAGCATGTGAGATCTGGGTCTCACATCCATCAGTGCCAGTGGATGGCATGTGGGTAATGGAGGAGCTCTGTACCACTGGCCCCTATTGCTGGGATGCAGTTAATGCACAAGCTCTGTGCCACTGGGCAAGGCACAGGCAGTAGAACTGATTAGCTTAGCTACCACAGTTATGAGAATATCCCCAAGAAACAAGGCCACCGAGTATTTGTCTTGGGTGAAGGAAAGGCTCCTGCCTTCAGTTTGTGAGACTCATCCTAGTAGTGGTGTTCTTGACTACTAAATTACATTGGAAGGCAGCTTGTTTGTGTCCAACACTTCCTGGGAAGATCCTGCCTGAAATGCTCCTAGACACCTAGAAGAAACAGCTGCAACACTGCTGTGGGAAGAAGACAGGTTTCCTGGGTTCTTTGCTTTTTATTTCTTTTTAATAGTTTAGTCTGTTTTTATTTTTGTATTTTTGTCTGTTTTTGTTGTTGCTAATGTTGTTTTCCTTCTTTTCATCCCTTCAAAATTTATTCCCTTCAATCCCTCTCACTTGTCTAATTTCCAACTATTTTCCCCCTTTAGTTCATTCTTATTTCTAGTAATACTTTCAATAATTTTGATATCAATTTGTTAAAAAAATTAAGGGATGGAAGGAAAAACAGGGAAAAAATCCTGCATGATTTTATTGGTGTTGCTTTTTATAATATGTGTATAACCTTAAATATATTTCATACAGTATATAAGGAGATATATTTTTACCTACTCTCTTTTTCCCAATATGCAACACTTTCCTACCTTGCCCTTCTTATTTACTTCTTTCTAATTCACCTGTCTCCTCCTCCCCTACATCTTCCCATGACTTCTGTCCCTCTACTATAAATATCTCTTTCTACAATCACTATCTTTCCCCTAATCATACTCATTAGTATACCTACTAACCCCTTTATGTTGGCAATTCTCTTAAGCATCACCTGGACCCAAATTAGATTAACTATGACTTCAGTCAAAATTAGTACTATAAAGAAAATGCAACTAAGCAGACATATTCAGTTGAGACATTTGACCAAAGGAAGTATCCAATTTAGAATAAATTCAGCAAATAAATTTTTGTCTTGAAAAAGAACCAAAAAAAAATGCTGGAATTGAAAAATGTAATCAATTAAATAAAGGTGACAGTGGAATGTAACACAAATAGACCAAGTGAAGCAGAAAATGGGATATCAGTTACACAAGGAAAGGTCAAAGTGCTTACTTTTTCAGAAACCAAGGAGTACCAAAGAAATTTAAAGAATATCACCACAACTTTCAAGAGGTGTTTCAGAAGATGAAGCAAGGTAACCTAAAAATACAGGTGGTGCAAAAAGTAGCTTAAAGTAAAACTAGAGGCATAGAAAATCCATTCAATGAAATAAGAGCTGAAAATTTTCCAAACTTAACTAATGCAGGTGGAATCACAATCCCTGACTTCAAGCTATACTACAGGGCAGTGGTTGCAAAAACAGCTTGGTACTGGCACAGAAATAGGCCTGAAGACATCTGGAACAGAATAGAAGACCCAGACATACCTCAACACACCTATAGCCACCTTATTTTCGACAAAGGAGCAAAGCAAGTAAACTGGAAACAGGACAGCCTCTTCAACAAATGGTGCTGGGAAACATGGTCATCCGCACACAGAAAAATGAAAGCTGACCCTCATCTCTCAATATACATGAGAGTTAACTCAAAATGGATAAAAGATCTCAACATAAAACCAGAAACTTTAAAACTCATAGAAGGCAAGATAGGCAATACAGTCCATCATATAGACATAGGAAAGTATTTCCTTAACAGGACTCCTATTGCTCTTGCCAGGTGCAGTGGCGCATGCCTGTAATCCCAGTGGCTTGGGAGGTGGAGGCAGGAGGATCACAAGTTTGAGACCAGAGGCAGTCTGTGTAACTTTGCCAGACCCTGTCTCAAAAACTAAAAAAGTCGGCTGGGGGTGCTGCTCAGTGGTCCAGCACTTGCAAAGCATGCAAGAGTGAGGCCCTGGGTTCAACCTGCAGTACCCCTACCCAAAAAAATAGGGCTCCAGTTGCCCAAGAAATTGCAACAAGAATAGATAAGTGGGATTACATGAAATTAAAAAGCTTCTGTGCAGCAAAAGAAACAATTAACAGAGTCAAGGAAACCCCCACAGAATGGGAAAAAATCTTCACATCCTATACATCAGACAAAGGTCTAATTACTAGAATTTATAAAGAACTCAAGAAAAAAA
>VMDO01013258.1:0-58893 GCA_007922755.1 Pedetes capensis
CCAAAGAAAACCACAGACATAGATAGCTTCTTTGTCTTACTAATTAAAGAAGTAATACCAATTCTACACACCTCTTCCGGACCACTGAAGAAAAGGGAATATACTGCAATTCATTCTATGAAGTTAGTGTTTCTCTGACACTAAAACGAGATAAAGACATAATAAAAAAAAAAGAAAAGAAAAGAAAACTATGGACAAATGTCCCTAATGAGCATACATAAGAAAACTCTTAAATATTAGCAAGCTGAATCTAATTATACTTAAAAATTATATGTCATGACTAATTGAGGCTTATCCTAGGAATGTAAAATTGGTTTAACATTTGAAAATCAATGTAACTTACCCTACACAGACAGTTCCCTACTTTACCATGGCATGAAAGCGAGGCACATGCAGTAGAAACAGCATTTTTTTTTTAATTTTGATCTTTTCCAAGGCAAGTGATATGATACAATATTCTCCTGTTATATTGGCAGTGGCAGTGAGCCACAGCATCCAGTCAGTCACACACCATCATGAGGGGAAGGGATTGACATTCTGTGTGATACTGAATTTCCAGGTTATCATATTCACTAGGTTAGGTGGATTACGTACATTTTTATTTACAGTATTTTCAACTTCCAATGGGTTTATCCCATGTAATCCCATTGTAAGTCAAGGAGCACCTTATTGGAAGAAATGAAACAAAATAACTGTTATTTCACTCAGTGCCAAAGAAGTCACTTAATAAATTCAATATATATTCCTGGTTTTAAACTCCTTTCTGAAAATTAAATATGTAATAAAATCTCATCAATTTGATTAAAAACAAACATGTACAAGACAAC
This sequence comes from Pedetes capensis, assembly GCA_007922755.1. Lineage (NCBI taxonomy): Eukaryota > Metazoa > Chordata > Mammalia > Rodentia > Pedetidae > Pedetes > Pedetes capensis. The sequence goes on from VMDO01013258.1 coordinate 828, forward strand.
CACAAGTAACAGTTCATTAAATGGAGAAAAACCTGAGTGCTTTCCACATAAGATGAGGAAACAGGCGAGGAGACCCACTCTTACTTCCTAGATGCAACATCATACTGGTAGTTCTACCCAATGCAAAACAAGGCAAGGAAAAAATACATCCAACTGGGAAGAAGTAAAACTATTTTTATTCACATAGAACACAAGCATCTTCATAGAAAAAAACTACATTCAAAAATGGTACTCGGACTCTTGTGTTTAGTTTGCTTTTCTATAGAACAGCAACCCACACTTGGTAGTTTAATTTTAAAAAAGCATTTACAGTACTATCAAAAATGATCTACTTGGGAGCAAGACTTATATGCTGAAAACTCTTGAAACACCACTGAGAAAAACATAGAAAATCTTAAGTGAATGAGTGCATCTTTTGCAAGCATGTGAAAATTCAATATTGTTACGATATTAATTCTCTGCAAATTGATCTATAGACTCAGTGTAATCTCAGTCAAAATCTCAAAAGGCAGGACTTTTTAATGCAGAAATTGGTAAGGTGATATTAACGCTTTGGCTACCATTGGGATTCCTATGTCCCACAAAGTTTCACAGAAATACCAAGGAATTTGCTGCCATTAAATATGCACAGTCTTGGCCCACTGAGTTTCAAAGTGCCAAGTGACTTTTAGTCATAGTCTGATCATCTTCATAAGCCAGTGTGTGAATGAGCATTTGAGGTTGTTATGTAAACAGAAAAAAAGTCAAGTAAAATTCCAGATACTTGATCTCAGAGACGTTATGTTGCTATTAGGATATATGCTTGTAAAGAGCTACGACAGACAGACTCCCAAACATATTGGACTTCTGGGCTCATAATTCTTCCATGGGAAATGAAGAAATAAAATCAGCTATTGCTCACAACAGGTATCAGTTGTTACCATCTAAATTATATTTCAATAAGCCACGACAATCTGCAGATGCTTCCAAACATACTACATACATGAAGTAGTTTCATATCTGAGGTATACATTCCAAAAAACAAAGGAAGAAAGTTCTTTTCAGAATATAGATTAATCCATTGTAGAATTCAAAGGCAGATCAAACCTAAAACATATTTACTACTATAGCTAGCCAAAATAGGATCGAAATTTGGGAACATGGCAATTTTGTGACAGCATATACTTATGATTTGAACGTTTACGCTAGGAAATCTGCCGAAGTCATCAATTCTCAACAGAAAATGATAACTGGGAATTGGGTGGTCCTGAATCTGTCCAAAAACAATTAGAAATCATGATGTTTCACTCACTTTGGGTACATTTTTTGCAGATGTACATCTTCTCAATACTCACCCATTTCCAGCAGTTGGTACTTGTATTCTCTCAAGAAAAAACATGCCAAAATTTCAGTAAAAATTGAAAAGGGGGGAGTTTCAGGTTGTTGCAAATCAGAAGCGAATGTTAGATGGAAGGGGCAGGATAGCAAAGAAGTCTCTGTTATGAGCAATTTCTGTGATTGTAGGGTAGAGAAAACCAATAGAAAGTAGAAAAATGGAAATAGAGTGAGTGTAAACACTCCATCACGCATTTGTTCTTATAACAGGTTTAAGGGTGAAGTGGGTGAGTGTGTATGAATTTGACAGAAAATCAAGAAAGTACTGGAAAAAGTCACTGTATGAACTGTTGATGGTAGCTGTTGTAAATACATGGAGCCCATACAATGAAACATCCAGACACAACACAAAATTGCTTCAATTTGTAGTTCCATTGGCAGAGAAAATAATTGCCAGAGGTAAACAGAACAGTAAGGTAAATCACAACAGAGGCAGAGGCAGGCCTTCAGACAATGCAAAACTCCTGATCAACGTGGGTGATCATCTAGCTGTTGAAGGAACGACAACATGAGGCACTGGATGTTCCACAAGAAAAATTGAGACAGGAACAAAAACTACCTGAACAACATGCATTGTACCATTGTGTAAGAATTGCGTTACACCCTATCATGAATAAAATATATTATTATAAATAATACCGGTTTGTCTGCAATTGTTTTAGTATTTTCAATTGGATTTTTTGGTATAGTGGTTGTGCCAGTTTTTCTTATTTAGCCAATTATACATGTTTTCTTGCACAAAAATGGGAGAAGGACCTGGCAGCCCACTCCTAAAAACAATCCTGAAACAATCAGCCAACAAAAACCCTATGAGGGTTGCTATAAGTCAGACACAATTTGACAGCACCTAACAACCCACACACATTTTTTTCTTATGAGAGTTTGTTGCATTGAAATGCTATACATCACTAATTACACAATTTTCCTCATATTAGGCATTCCAGTTATTTTGCCAATCATATTATTGTTTTTGTTCATTGTAAGGAAGAAGTTCTGGAAATAAAGTAGTCAAATGCTTTCATTTGAAGTTTGTAGTCAAAAGGTTAAATTTCATGTGGAAGTGCAAAGAACTCAGACTAGCCAAAATAACTTTGAAAATCACCAGAGTTGGAGAACTTCTGCTACTGTTCTTTGAGTTATATAATTACAGTCATCAAGATAGTATTCTATTAGTATTAGAATAGAGGGATATATCAATGGTTAAGGATAGAGTATCCAGAAATAGACAAATACAAATCACTTTATTTTTAATAATGTGAAAAAGTAATTCAGTAGAGAATGTACAATATTTTTAACCAATGGTTCTGGATCAATTGAGATATATACACACATGTATGTACATATGTATATATATACACACACGTATGTGTATATATATACACACAAACACACACATATATGTGTAAAAAATATACACCAATCTATGCTTTGTACTCAAAAGTTAACTCGCAATGTAGCACAGATCTAAATATAAAATTTAGAACTATAAAACTAGAAGAAGCCAGGCGAGGTGGCACACACCTATAATCCCAGCGGCTCGGGAGGCGGAGGCAGGAGGATCACAAGTTCAAGACCAGAGGCAGTCTGTGTAATTTAGTGAGACCCTGTCTCAAAAAAGTAAAAAAAAAAAAAAAATGCGCTGGGGTGCAGCTCAGTGGTCCAGCACTTGGAGAGCATGCAGGCATGAGGCCCTGGGTGGTTCAACCCCCAGAACCGCAAAAAAAAAAAAAAAAAAAAAAAAAAAAAAAAAAAAAAAAAAAAAAAAAAAAAAAAAAAAAAAATCCTAGAAGAAAAGCTAAAAGAAAATCTTTGTGACCTTGAATAAGGCAAATATTTCTTAGATATAATATAAAAAGCACAAGCCACAAAAGAAACACTTTATAAATTGGATTTTATAAAAATTAAGAATCTTTAAAATACAGTTGAGGGAAAGACAGACCAGAGACTCACAGAACATATTTGACAATCATAAATCTGATAAATAACTTGTATCCAGAATATATGAAGAATTTTAAAAACTCAATAAGAAATTGAATAACTCAATAAAAAATAGGCAAAAAGAGTCAAACAGACATTTTAACAAGTAAAATATATAGCTGACAGATAAGCACATGAAAAGATGTTAAGTATCATTAACCAATCAGAAAATACACATTAAAATTCTAAATGCAAATTAACCTTGAGTAATGAAAACTAAGCAGTAATTGGGAATGTAGGATTGAAAGGAGGGGATTACTAACTGGTTGAAGGAACTTTTTCTGATTCTGGTTCTGGACATATTCCTGATCCTGATATCAGGAATGGATTTTATGGGTGTTTACACATGCCAAAATTTCTGAAAGTATACACTTTAAGCATGTGAAGTTATTATCAATTATACCATAAAAAAGTTATAAAAATAATCATGCTAGCAACAATCTACATTTTCCAAGTTAGGGAAATAATTTACCAGAAAAGCAGAAAAGTGTGTGCAGGTGTGGGTACGGGGTGTGGGGTTGGGCGGAGAGAGAGACAGACAGACACCATATTAGACTGAAAAAATATGACAAAAACTCTAAGGCATCTGGCTGTCCTGGGACTTAAGACATTGTCCTTTAAGTTGGCCTTTTATATTAAACTATAATAACAGAGCAAAGCTAAGGAAGAGGCCTCTGAGCAGAGGTTACCATCATGAACCCTTGAGTACATAGGCCAAGGCCAGCTCTAGCTCCCAATTCAGGTTTGAGAGTGGATCTGACATGTCACTCTACCACTGAGGATGGTTCTGATGCTTTGAGGAGGAGACCATGTGAGATTCATCTAGCTAGCATTGAGCCCTTCTATACCAAAGCTCCCAGGTTTATCCATGAAGGCCAGCCATGGCCTGACCACATGAACAATCTGGAGGACCCGGTGGCATTGGGCCATAGCACAGTGCTTCAGAAGGTATGAAGAAGATGCTGGACTAGAGCTGTGGCATCCAGCTCAGCAATGCAACCTGGGAGGGCATATGTGCTGCCTGAATCCATAGATAACCTGGCCAAATCTTATCTTCTTAAAGGAAAAAGCTTTGATTTCAAAGGACAAAAATTTTATTTAAATATCCATTAATTCAACATGTATGACTGGAACATAATTTAGAATATATAACCTCCATAAGACTTCCTATCTTATATGCTAACAGCAAATCTAGAAAACAAGCAAATACACAAATACTTCTTCCTAAATCTTACCAACTTAAAGAAACACTTCTTGTAGGACTATAGTTCATCCCTCTGATATATTACTATTTATTTATAATTGATCGTTTCATAGAGTGGATACTTACCAAAAATTTCTCAAAGTGCTATGTATGTCTAAACTTTGAAGATAGTTATGCCAATGTGTCTAAATTTCTGTGTATGTTGTCATACTGGTTCCTAGGTAGAAGACGGTATCAATTTTGTGTCTGTGTTAAGAGGAGGAATCAGTTGTTTTACCTACTAAACTGCATCTGTTTTAAGAAAGGAATATGGTAAACACATTTTCTCTGTAAATACTAGGTATTATTTCTCATTGAACAAATGCAATGTGAAACCTGTCACAGAGCCTTGTACATAATAATTATTTCTTCTCATCTATATCACATGCTGCTTTGTTTCAGCCAAAAGGACATTCTTAAGACCCATAAATACTAGGAAGTATAAATAAGACAAGAAATTGTAACATGCTGTATGGCTTCTGGGCTGGGATTTAGCTCAGTTGGTAGAGCGCTGCTCTGCAGTCTCTGAGGTCCCAAGTTCGATTCCCAGCACTGCAAGAATGGGAGAAGGACATGGCAACCCACTCCCAAGGCAATCCCGAAGCAATCTGCCATTGAAAACCCTACAAGGGTCGCTATGAGTCAGGCACAACTCAACAGCACCTAACAACAACAACAACTATGGCTTTTAGCCAGAGAAGAAAGAAACAGAGAAAAATAGGCAATTCTTTCCACAAACGAGTAATGAAAAGCATACACAACAATCTCACTGACTACACAGAAACTGCCATGAGATTATTCTTTTAAAATATTGGAAATGAACAATTATCTAGAAAGTGTCACAACACATCACACTGCAGTTACCAGCGTCATAAAGCAGTGTGCTGCCTCTATAAAGCAAAGTTCAGTCCAGTCAGGGCTATCAGGGGAGGAGTAAAAGAGAGGGAGGGACATACACATTTATACACATTCTGCCACTATCCTCCACCTCTCACGGTGCCAGTGCCTCTCTACTTGAGCCCACCAACCAGAATTAGGCTCCACATGCATTCTACAACTCCAGGTTTTCCACTCTAATTAAACCCACCCCATTCCCTGGAAGGATCGCTCTGCTCAGTGATTGACTAGCATTTAAGACTGCACACGTAGGAACTAAGATGACAGCAAGGGCAGAGATGATTTATGTGAAAGGGCAGTTAAAGATGAATAGGTTACGTGAGGTTGAGAACAAGCCCCCCTGTGGAGATGAATGAGACAGGGTGGAAGGATGCGCTACCAGTTTTGGAAATGCTAGGTCAACTCAAGTCGAAATGTAATTCTTGTTATTTTACAATGGTCAAAGAAAACTTGCTAATTAGTATTTATCAAAAAAGAGTTTTGGAGTAGCCCATCTTTGTACTTTTGATATGTAGGGTATTTCTATACATAACATTCATAATCTAATCTACTTGTCACTCTGGAATTTTCTTATGCAACAAAAGAAAACTTTTTAAATATGCCACCATTCAGCACTTTGGGGAACAAAAGATTGTATTTATGCAGAAATACAGTATTTGTATAGAACACATAGAAATTGTATATATATTCAAATATTTATTGCAATGAAGTATATCAGAAAGGCTTATGAGTTATGGAGCAATGTTAAAAGCTCACGTGTTACATAAAATTTTGTACCAAGTTTGTGACCACATTGGGGAATTATTACTCATTGAAAAATGGTAACACAAATTTTTACACTTTACTGTAAACTAATTATTTTCCATGCAATGTACACCTACTCTAGGACCTCCAAATCCTTAGGTCAAAGAGGCTAGAAAATCTGCTTAACATCCCATGAACCAAAATAACGTGGTCAATTACTACTAATGGTATGGCCATCGTATCTGGGTATAGAAAGTAATTTTAAAAAGAGAGCTCAGATATAGACCTATACATATACAGTCATTTGATTTTCTGTAAAGGTACCAAAGTCATCAGAAGGGGACAGCCACATATTCACATAGACATACTAACCTAATAGCATCATAAGGTTTGTGTGAGTTGGATCCTAAACCTAAATGTAAAATCCAAACGCATAAAGATTTTAGATGCAAACATAGAAGAATATTTCATGAATTGGGGTTAGTCAAAACTTCTTTAAAAATTAGAAAAAAATGGCACCATAAAAAACTCTTGGGCATATATCCAAAGGAATCTAAGACACCATACCATAGAGACATCTACCCCTCCGTGTTCAATGCAACACTGCTCACACTTGCAAAGATATGCAATCAGTCAAGATGTCCATCAACACATGAGTGGATTTTTAAAATGTGGTATATATACATAATGGAAAATTATTTGGCCATAAAGAATGAAATTATGTCATTTGCGGGAAAATGGATGGATCTGGTGACCATTGTTTTAAGAGAAATAAGTCAGACTCCAAAAGACAAATACCACATATTCTCACTCATATCCTGAAGACAGATTTACCTAAAAATGAAAAATAAAAATATATATGCACACAAGATCAGAAAACGTTAAGGGAAAGGAAAAGTGGGAGGAGATGTGAACACCAGGGGGAGGTAAAGAGGGAGAAAACAAGCACAAAATCCATGATACAACTGTATGATAGTCTCATAATGAAATCCATCATACTATAAAAAATGTATGCTAATAACAACAAAAATTAAAAAATAAATTGCTTTTTATGGTACCATAGTTTATGTTATGACCTCTGCTCTTCAAAAGACAATACCTACATGCTATAAGAAAATAGTCACAAAACATACACGTGATAAAGTACTGGTATTTAGTACATATACCAATGATTCTGGGATGATACATATCTTTCCTAAGATAACTTAAAAATGAGAAGGTGGGGACAGAGAGGACATATATGTGTGTTTGTGTGTGTGCACATAAATCACCAATAAATGCACAAGGTGGTGCATAATATTGTCAGTAACCCAAATGAAAATACCACTGTGGAGGCACCAGAGTCAGAGTGAGTGAGGCTGTGGAGGCACCAGGGTTCCCACCGACCTCCTGAGAGAGCACTTTGTGCAGCTTTCCAGGAAAATCACATACACTTTGTATAAAAAAAAACACAACTACCTTTCAGCCCAGCAATTCCACCACTATTCACTGAAAAGAAAAAAAAAATCACACCTATCCAAAATTGACTGACATAAAAAATGTCTCCAGCAGCTTCACTCACGATAGGAAAAAGCTGGAAGCAGCCCAGGTGTGCATCAACAGATGCACGAATACTATTCAGCCATCAAAAGGAATAAATATTGCTGCCCATAACCACAGGGAGAAGCCTCAAACACAGTTTTCAGAGTAAAATAAGCCTTGCACTAAGGAGAGAACACTAAAAGACTCTGTTCACAAAAATAATCTATGATGGGAAAAAAAATTGGAAGAATTTTTGTCCCTCTGGGAGGAAGGTTAGGGACTGACCAAAAAGGGGCAAGGCAGCACTCTCTTGGGAAGACTGTAATACTGTGTGTCATGATGGGGTTTGGGACATACAAGTGTTGGCATTTGCCATTGCTCAAAACATTCTACTGAATATGAAATATCCTGAAAGAGTAAACTATACACAAGTATTGAACTCGGTAATGGTGCTTAGGCTGCAATGTGTTCTTGTGTCTCCAACTCACTTTAAAACACATAAAAGAATTGGTAAGTGGATAGGAAAGGATATGTGGGTAGGAAGAATTGGTAAGTGGGTAGGAAAGGATATGTGAATATTTAACCAACAAATGTGAATATTTAACCAACAAAGCAAATATAGTTGTCCCCCAGTATCAATGGGGAATTGATAAGATCTTGATACCCTCAGGGGTCTTATAAGACCCCTGAGGGTACCAAAATCTGCTGATGTCCAAGTCCCTCATATAAAATGATAGGGTGTTTGCATATAATCTATGTACATCCTTCTACATATTTTAAATCATCTCTGTTGCTGCTGTTGTTAGGTGCCGTCAAGTCGGTGTCTGACTTGTATCAACCCTACATACAACAGGTGAAACACTATTGTCAGCACTTCTCTGCTGTTCATAGGTTTTTCAATGGCGGATTGATTATTGGGAGTGGGTTGCCAGGTCCTTCTCCCCAGCCTACAGCACCTGGTGTTCCTAGGGGGTCTCCCATCCAAGTACTAACCAGGCCTGACCCTGCTTAGCTTCCGAGATTTGACAGGATCAGATACCACACTGCTATGGCTGCAGGCCACAGACTACTTTTAATACATGACGCAATGTAAATGCTATGCAAATTGTTGTTATACTGTATTTTTTAGCGAAAAAACATGACAAGAAAAATATCTGTTCAGTTCTGACATAACCTTGTAGGCCTCACTGCCTTTTCAGTCCATGGTTTGTCAATCATGGACGTAGAACCTGAAAGATACAGAAAGCAACTTGTATAGTGAAATGGTAAGAGCAGAGTCCCAAGGGATCAAGAGGCAATCATTAACCAACAATGTATAGATTGTTGTTATCGTTAGATATTGCTAGATAAATGCTCCAGCTTCCCAATTTCTGGAAGAACATTTCTCTGAGGCATTCTCCATAGTTCCTTGGGTTCCCAATGAGACCATACCCCAACTGGCCACTGCCCCATATGCTCAACTACCCACCCTATTGATTTGCCTTCCTTCTCCGTGTTGCTTTTCCAGCTCCCCAATGTCCCTCAAAAGGTCATTGCCTAAATGAGCCACTTGCACCAGGCTGAGTCTCCCTCTGCTTTTAGAATTCCCACAAAGATAGTGATGCACGTAATAGTGTGCATACATTCAACTGCATCAGAAAGGAGGAGGCAATCTAACAGAAAATGTATAGCCAAGTTTAAGCTTTTTCAAATGCAAGGTACAGGATTTTGAGAACTTTACAAGTTGCATATATAAAATCACAGCTCCAAAACACCTGTTGTGATGGAGGAAGGGGACCTGAAAGTGCCCTCTAGGTTGCTTCCTGAGGAAACAGGCACCAACAAACTCCTCCTATCACAGCAGCTAACAAATTACAGAAAATTATTAAGAGTGGCATAGATATATGATTAAAAACATTAATCCACCTCCCTTTGACACGTTGGAGTGCTGGCATCTGCAGGAATACTGTCAGCTGTCACATGCTCTGGGATGCCTGGATCAGAGCTTAGCACTGACAAATGCTTCCCATTTGACCTTGGGTCATGCTCTGTGTAGGGGTTTCCTTTAGGTGTGCAAAGGAAGCATTAAAAGAAGGGGAGCATTAAAAGAGTGCCTACATTATACTCAATGCTATTGAAGTATTTGCGATTATTTTTTCAATTACTTGGCAGGCACCAAGTAAGATCTAATGGAATTAGTATCTGTTTATTAATTGTAATTGAAGGAAAATTAGAAATCTGACTCCATGAACAGAAGAAAGAAATTCCCACAAAATAGCATATTAGGTTTTTTGGCTTGTTTATCGATTCTGAAACACAAAGAGTGCATTTTTTTCAAAAACATGTAAATTTAGGACAAATAAGATGAAGCACTTCACAAAGCAGTTAGAAATATGTAGACTCTATTGCTCTGGCTGGGGTTGAGCTCTGTTGGTAGAGTGCTGCTTTGCCCTCTCTGGGGTCCTGGGTTTGATCCCTGGCAGTGCAAAAATGGGGGAAGGATCTGGTAGCACACTCCCAAAGCAATCAACCATTGAAAACCCTATGAATAGCAGAGATGCCCTAACATAGTTCCAGGCATGGCACAATACTGGGGACTGTTTCATCTTGTTGTACATAGTGTTGCTATGAGTAGGACCTGACTCAACAGCACCTAACAACAACAACAACAATTGTTCTGAGGAGATGGCAGGGATTGAAAGAGTGTCTGTGCAAGTCTTAGGAAAAGAAGTAATGGACTACTACCAAAGGAATGAGATCCCCCTAGACTTGGAGGCTGGCAAAGGATCTTAATGGGGCAATCATCCGCCACGTGCTTGTTGATTCTGCTCCTTACCTTAATGTTTCAAGACTTTGTTATGAATATTCACATGAGATACAGAATTTCTTTTAAACAAGAATATTAGTAACACGTTTTTCATTTCAGGTAGAAGAATCATGAAATAAAAATACTATTTTTTTTTGCTAATTCATATGATATTTATTGAGATGTGTAAAAAGTGAAAGGATGTCTCCAACGAGAAAAAATGCTCAAAAATTAGGGGCAATCTGATTTTCCATTAGTGAAATTCAAGGGCCATTACAGGAAGTAGAAGTCAAATTATCGTATCAATTGGAGAGTATTTTCAATGGAACTAATGGAAAAATTTGCATATCCTTATAAAACAAATTTCTTTCTTTCCCCATCTCTGAGCAATCATGTATTGAAAAATCATGACTTGAAAAATAGCTATATAAACTATTATGTCTTTCTAATAGCAAGTGGTGATGCTCTATCATAGGTATGGGTTCAGAGAATTATTGAACACTCTTAGAGTTGAGTAGTCCTATCAAAATTTAAGACAATCAGCCAGGCGCAGTGGCTCAGAGGAGTAATCCCAGCAACTCAGGAGGCAGAGGAAGGAGGATTCCAAGTTTGAGACCAGATACACCTTGTATAACTTGGTGAGACTTTGTTTCAAGGCAAAAAATAAAAGATAAGAGGAGCCTTGGGGTGCAGCTCAGTGATAGAGAGCTTGCAAAGTTTGTGCAAGGTCCAGGTTTCAAGCCTTCAGTACTGGAAAAAAAAAAAAAAAAAAGCAAAAACAAAAAACCACTAAGACCCTGCAGTTTTTTCTTGTTACCTGGTGTTCCACTGTATTAAGTTTAAAATTTACACTGGATTATTGAGAATTTGCAATTTGCTTGTTAACTTTGCATTATGTCTAAAACTTATCCATGGCTTTAAAATCCAGTGGGAAATTATGACATTTGCAAGGTAAATTCAGGCATTTCATTTATTATTCTAATCAAGATTGACTAAAAAAGAACGAAACAGCATTTGGGGAACAAAATGATTGGCAGAGAAATGACAGGAATATGTGACTAATAGTGACATTTCAGGGATCCAGGAGACAAGCAATATGAGCATTCTCACCTCTTCTCCCTGGATGTTATCACTGTACATGTTATGTTGTTGTTAGGTGCCACTGAGTCGTGTCTGATTTAGAGTGACCCTCACAGGGTTTTCAATGGCTGATTGTTCTAGGATTGCCTTGGGAGTGGATTGCCACGTCCTTCTCCCATTTTTGCAGTGCTGGGAATCGAACCCAGGACCTCAGAGACTGCAGAGTGGTGCTCTACCAACTGAGCTAAATCCCAGCCCCATGTTATTATACATGATCTAAATCTTCGTGACACTGATTGTGCATGAAAATTAGCAGAATGATTTTTGTGACCAGAATCCATACTGCAGTGTAACCTAGGAAGACAGGTATAGTTGTTGTTAGGTGCCACTGAGTCAGGCCTGACTCATAGTGACCCTATGTACAGCAAAAAGAAAACACTCCTCAACAGTGTGACATGCCCAGCACTATGTCAGTGCTTCTCTGCTGTTCATAGGGGTTTCCATGGCTGTTTGTGGAATGGATTGCCACATTCTTCTCCCAAGGACAGGCATTAGTATATATAACAAAAGATTGGAAACTACTGGCAAAAGAGTATATGTGACCTATGGACATGGTACATTCGAAAGAGCCCTTCCTGCCAAGCCACCAACCCCCCCCCCAAAAAAAAAAAAAAAAAAAAACCAGACTGAAGTTTACTGGCACCTAATATTCCAATACATGTCCTTATTTTCTTGGAGGGTTCTTTCCTAGCCATTCAGATTTCTAAGTTCTACAATAGTGAGAAGGATACAAAAGACTTGGGTATGATTTAAATCAACCCATGCTGCAGCTTACAAGGCCTCCTGGTCCTGAGATAAGGAATAACATGAGAGGCAGAGTCCCTTGGTGACAGGATTGAGGAAGAAAAACTATTTCTCACAGTCCTTTGTTTTGGTTATTATAGTTGTTTCTTTCTTTCTGTTGTTTTTGACTTGTTTCCTGAAGACTTTGGGATTCCCTGGTAGTCTTGTACAAAAAGGAAGTATACTTTCCAAACAAGTACTTACCCTTTAAGGTCTTGCTGGAGACTAAATGTGAGGTACTGGAGGAAAAGGCTCTACAACAGGATAGTGAGGAATGGGATGGCTGGGACTGAACATTTATTTATCGCTCCTTGGCTCCCAAAATACCCTAAACATGACATTGTGTATAATTATGTTTCCCTAATGGCCTTACTGAGTCATTTTAGCTGGTGATGTAAGTTTGAAAAAAGAAAGATAATATAGATAGTCAAAAGTAAGATTTTATTAAGTTTGACTTCAGTATTCATAAAGGTCATCTCCCAAAGTTTTCTTGATTGTTAAACTAATAATAAATATGCCTTTGCTCTGCTTGTAAAATGTATATAATGATTATTTTTTTAAATTTCTGTCCACTTTGTTGACCTGGTCATTTAGAATTTGGTAAAATCTCATTTGCTCAGATTTTATAGTACCTAAGTCAGACCCAACTGGACAGCACCAAACAACAATAAATTTAAATTTGCAAATGAGAAAGAAGACAGAAACCTAGGATGACTGCCCAGTTCTGCCTTGTTCTTTTGTTTTTATTTGTTTTAGCTGAAGATTTTGGGTTAAGTCATTTTACATTTCTGTACTTCAATTTCTTTAGAGATTGCCTGAAAGGATTAGGCCAGCTGATTTCTCAGTTCTCTTTTTGTTTCAATATTCTATGAGGAAAGTTACCAATAAGCTTCCATCTTACTAAGTCACAGGGATTTTTAAGGAAACATTAAAAATACTTGCCCACACATCTGTGAACTTGTCCTGCTGTGGAGGTTTGTGTGTTGCTATGATGCTGGAAGCTAGGCTACTGGCATTTCAGATACTAGCAGGGCCACTCATGGTGGCAAGGGTTCAGCTGAGCTTCCAGACTAAGTAGGAAGAAGGAGCTGGCAACCCACTCTAGAAACAATTAGCCATTGAAAACTCCATGAATAGCAGAGAAGCGCTGTCAAATACAGTGCTAGAAAATGAGGCCCCTAGGCTGGAAGGCATTCAAGAAACAACTGGGGAAGAGTTGCCCCCTCAAAGTAGAGTCAATCTTAATGATGAGAATGGAGTAAAGTCTTTGGGACCTCCATTTGCTGATGTGGCCTGATTCAAAATGAGAAGAAACACAGTGACTGCAACAAGGGGCTCAAATAAAAAGATCCTGTGCATGGCAAAGTACTGAGTAGTGTTTTGTTCTGTTGTACATAGGGTGACTAAGAGTCAGACATGACTGGACAGCACCTCACTAAAAACATTCTAAGATTTTTGATAAAGGGTACATATTAATGGTTTTAAAATTTTATCACCTGTTTGAGGAAAAACACTATTTCTGATATACTCAAGCACAAACTATAATTGTGTGGCCATTTTCTGACTTTCTTCTTTTTCACTGCCTCAGTCATTGTGAACTGATGGCAAGGCCTCTCTAGATGTGGATATACAGTGAAATAATGGAGTAGGAGTTAGAATAATATTTTAATTTTGTCTACTCTGTAGACAAAAATTGTTGGCAGACCCTAAGTCTTAAACGCAGCATGCGCCAATTCCAGTGACTCAGCATTTACATTTACTCAAGCATTTACTTGCTTCTAAAACGATGGAAGGTCTGGGGATTTTCTACTAACTATTCCTTCAACTCTTCTATCTCACAGGAGGCGAAAGGTTTCCAAGCTCCACCACTGTCACAGCGTGGTGTCCTGGGATCTGGGAGGATCCACAGAACAGCACTACAACAGGTGGGGAGGAGATCCCATGCCATAGGACAGTGCAGTTGAACACAGCACATCCTCTAGAAGGAGAACGAGCTCATCCCACGCCTGCCGGCCTCGTGGGTAAGTGAAATCTGCCACTGCGCGTTCCCACCCAGCCTTCATCTGCTGGCGGGAGAGCAGCTCCCTCCGTTCCCAAACAGCTGTTACCGGGAATCCATCAGCCGCTTTGTCCCCACTTTCGCCCCTCTCACACCCTGTCTCCCTGTTCTTTCGAGGCGATTGCAAATCAGGGATGAAAGATCTGGTGCCCGGGCTCTTTCATTGGTTATTTATTTATATCCGCTCTGGGGAAGGAGAGCGTGGAAAATGTGAGAGCAATTCACACATCAATGTTTAAGAGCCTATGTCTAAATGGGGCTGCTATGGAAAAGCGTCTTCCCACAGGCGCTAATTAAAAAGCAATAAGTTCACTTGAGCAGAATTTCCCTTCCGTTTCTTCTCCTCCTTACCAGAGGTGCTACTTTTCACTCTAATTTGAACATTCTGCCTCTCAGTCCAAGAGACCAAAATTAAAATCAACGAACAAAATACTGGAAAGGCAGGCAGAATAGTACGTTAACGAGCAATTTGGAAGAAATATTTATTTTTCTCTTATAAAACATGCAGCATTCTTGGAACACATTAAAAGTGGAGCAGGTTACAAATCCCTCAAATATCAGATAATGAGCGTTTGTGCGAACAGACTACTGGGAGCTGGGATAAATTAGCTTGGCCTCTCCCTCCGTGGTCATTATGAAGCATTTTTAGATGCTGGTCACGATTAATGTTGGAAACAATTCCAGTGACACTTCCGTGTGATCACATGCCTTTCATTCAGGATGACAAAGCAACAGCAAAAACACAAATGCTCTACATAGTCTGTGGGGTGGTTTAGGATAAAGACACCTGGGCAATAAGAAACCTGAGGAGGAAAAAACCAGAGTGATGGCTTGGGGCTTCATTTAAGTAAAATTCATTATAATATTTCTATTCAATATATTTAATAGGGAATATAGATAAAAACAGTCACTGTAAGGATGTGCATAAAAATATTAATGCATCCATCCAAGCACTAAATTATTGAGCATGTACTCTGTGCTAGATGTGGGAAGCTTCAAAGACATTAAGTATAGGTTCTGTAAGAGCTTCTAGTGTCATACCACATGGCAGGTGCACAGGCTGCTGGGCACATACAGGGCCATGCATTGGATGCATTCCAAGGGAGGCATAGCCAGAGATCAAATCACAACCACAGTGAAGTCGTGGCTGTGAAGAAATGGGGAATCACACTCAGATTTACCAACCCTATTGCAATTTTCAGAGCAAGGTGCCCTGGGAGACAGTAGTCTAGTGGAAAATATTTCACTCCTAAACTAACCTACTCCGGCTGGGATTTAGCTCAGTTGGTAGAGCACTGCGCTGCAGCCTCTGAGGTCCCGAGTTCAATTCCCAGCACTGCAAACATGGGAGAAGGGCCTGGCAATCTGCTCCCAAGGCAATCCCAAAACAGTCAGCCATTGAAAACCCTATGAGGGTTGCTATGAGTCCGATACCAACTCGACGGCACCTAACAACAACAACAACAACAAACTAACCTAGATTAGCAATTCTTAACTAGATGCTACAATATATTGTAAGTAGACTTAAGAGCGTGAGTGTGGAGGTTACAGGCTGCCTGAGAGGTGGAAATACTGTTTTTCTTGCTGTTTAGCTAATAGAAGAGCCTGAGGAAAGCCTGTGCTTCCTGCTCTTCGCCTGTAGCACAGGGAAAGTGAGTGCACCAATCTATCCTAAGAGCTGGGGAGTAAATGAAGGATCTAATACGCACAAAGCTGAGAACAGTGTCCGGTGTTCGGTAAGGCAGCAGGGGTTTTTCACTTGTTTCCTACCCCACCCAACACACTTCAGGGTGGCCTCTGTCCATATAGCTATCTTGTCCTTGAGACATCACTGCGGAGCAGCCTTCCTGAGCACCCTGGCTATGGTGCCCTCCACCATTACTCCTTAGCACGATGCTTTGTTTCCATCACTACAGCGTGCACCTCTGTCCCTTCTGTTTACCGATGCTTAGCCATGTTATCCGTCTGTGTACCTGCTTGTTTGATATGTGTCTTGCTCATAATATTAGCCTGTGAGGACATGGATTTCTCTGTATTTTGTACGTCAACCACCAAATGTTTTATAAATATTTGTTAAACCATTTGTGATGGCAGTGATGATGGCTTGGTGCTACCTGGCTCTTTCTTTGTACCATTTTGTGTCCTAAGCATGTTAAACACAGTAGTATTCTTAATTCTCAGTGATTCTGAGAAACCTACCTCACGGGTAGCTCCTGTTCCTATCCCTAATTTACAGATGAGGGTGCAGAAGCACAGAGAGGTTAGGAAATTTGCCCAAGGGCACACAGTAGGTAACCATACGTACAGCTGCTCAACAAGCTGTCTGGCTCTTAAATTCTATTTTCTTAGCCAGTAAGCTGCCCGGCTGTAATTGATTAAAAGGCAGATCTGAACAGGCCTAGAACCCTCTATGGTGGGAACTGGCCCTGAGTTATCCAGAGATTGGAGATGGGGCACACCATGATAGTAAAGCGGGACGTTCTCAGTTTGTAATTTCCTGGAACTCCTGTGAATGAACCACGGGGGTGTGTTTTGCACTGATGTTGTGAATGGCCTGAGCGCTATACCTTCCTGAGTCTTACGCCTTCATCCTGTGCATCCAGCTGGATCCAAGCCCGAACTGGGGACACAGCTGACTGGATTTGAGTCTTGCTAGCTGCTCAACTCTAGCCAAGTTATTGACTCTCCTTGTTCCTCAGTTTCCTCACTTGTAAAATGGGGCTTACGAAGGACCAACCTGTTAGGTTTGTGGTTGTTGTTGTTGTTAGGTGCCTCGAGTCAATATCCGACTCATAGCGACCCTCATACGGTTTTCAATGGCTGACTGTCTCGGGAGTGCCTTGGGAGTGGATTACCAGGTCCTTCTCCCATTTTTGCAGTGCTGGGAATTGAACTCGGGACCTCAGAGACTGCAGCGAAGGGCTCTACCAACTGAGCTAAATCGCAGCCCATTAGGTTTGTACTAAGAACCAAATGCAGTAATACAGAGAACAGTGTCCAGGACAAATGTCACTCTGTGACCTAACCACCTAAGTCCCCTGCTCCTCTGGTCCAGTCCCTCCTTGTCATGTGCTTTGTGCTTTACTTTCCCGAAGGGACTGGTTCCTGTTTTGGGAAATTCATCTACTTCGGTCCTCAGAAGCTGAAACACTGAAGGAGCAAAACTCAGGTGGAAGCACAGCAGCACACAGATGCTTGAGGCAGCATCTCTGTCAAGTTTAACTTGTCAGAGTCTTGCCAGGCAATGTCTAGGGCCTGACCTTTGATCCTATGCACAACTGCCAAGTGTAAAGAGTAAGAAAAGGGCATTATAGGAATGCAGAGCTCAGCTACTCCAGGGACAGTGACAGAAGCATATGGGGAGTGACCAGGGGTCCTGGGCATTGAAGTTCCTGAAAAGTTGTGTGAGTGGCGGATGAGAGGCTCAGGCCTCGTGACACTTGCCATGCCTGTCCCTTCCTTCTGGAGATCAGAACAGGGTGTTGGATGAGCTCTTGAGTCATGCTTTTGAAGGTCTCTGGTTGGGTACCTGCCCTCCAGCTTGCAGAGTCTTGCAAAGCTCACTTCTGCCAGGCTGGGCTCTGGCCCTATTACAAACACTGCCCCAAATTTAGCACGCCCCTGTCCCGTGCCCTGACTGCTGTGCATCTCTATATCCATCACTCTGTACATCTCTAGGACAAGACCAAGGAAAAGGTCTCACGCCAACATGTGACATCGCCATTGTGAGCATCAGATGATGCACGGATCTTTAACAACTAAAGATTTGCAGTGACACCTCCATACAAACTAGTGGAGCCTTGCCTGGCTCTGACTTTTGAGGTCAGTGGGCAGCAGCTGGTCCTTGACATTTTGAAGTAGGTATTTTGATGGAGCTTAAAAAAAATAAAGGTAGAAAAACACTCTGACTAAATTGTTCTGGCACGGCCTTGGGGAGAGCTTGGCCTACAAATACTGCTTTATTATTATCAAGTAATGCGTGGACGAGATGCCCTCATTTCCTCTGCCTCGTCCTTGTCTCCAACCAACCAGCAGGAGAAGGAATGGGGTCGTGGCCATCTGGAAGGGCAGACTCCTGGGGTTCACCTTCTTGTTCTGTGTAGCTGTGACTTTGGAAGAGTAAACCTCCTCGTCTACAGAATGGAGCTTCATATTACCCCATGGGGTCACTGTCAGTAACAAATGTGATGCTGGGTGTGCAACGCCGCCAGACTAAACGCGCAGGTGCTATCCTCATAGTTACCTATCTGTAAAGCAGAGGTCACTGCCCTCGGCACTGGGAAGTGACACATGTTGGTAGATTTTTGTGGGGCCATCTTCAAGTGCCACCATGTATCCTGCTTTCAGCCTAATACTTATAAATTAGAGAAGGCTACGGAGGCGGGGGGAGGAAGAAATAAAACGTAATGAGCAATCATTGAACAAATAAATTGCATCCATGTTGTAAAGTGCCGTTTGCATGCAGTTTGCAGGTAAATGACTGAGTTGTGTGATTTAAAATACACTGGAGGCAGGTGATAAGCTGTCTAAAGTAATGATTTTCTTCTAAGAAATATACATATAGAAAAACCTGTGCCTTCATATTTACTGAGGCAAGACTGCTATGCACTTTATTCCTTTCCAGTCAGCACACAGAAAACCCAAAACATTACATGCACACACAAGGAAACGGTCAGCGGAGTCGCCGAGCCTGACTTCTCCCCCCACTGTGTCCCCAAACACACGCACGCCCCTGAGCAAGTGTCTTCCCTTTGGTTGTGAGTGCACACAGAAACAGGAATTTATTCCTAAACCCTATGGATTCAGTCTCCTATTTCCTTCTCCTGCATTCCTCTTTCTACACAGCTTAATTTGTGGGGTTAAAATACTGTTCTTCCGATAATATGACAACCAGGGCATTTTCAAGGCATCACACTTCTCAGGTTAACACAGTTTATCTCATCATTTATCCAGATCACTATCAATTTTGGCTTCACCCCAGACTTCTAATCAATGCTGCATCCTTGTTCAAGCCATGTTCCTTATTTTTCACTGCTAGTCAGGTATTCGTTCCCTTGTTCTTTGTTCTTGTTCATTTCACACACAACTAGTCCCATTCATATAAAACACATCCTAATCCACTCTGTTTTACAAATGAATCTTCCCAACAGAAAGTCACTGTGCTCTTCCCAGTTCAGAAACACTAACCGCAGGCACTGGAAGCTACACCAAAGGGTAATCATTTGTCTAATATCCCCAACCATCTCTGATGAAGAAACAGCTCCCACGCAGCTGGAGAAGTCCTCAGAGTTTTGGATAACTCGGCATTCTGTGACCTCCTAAGCTATATCTTTCCACCCCGTGGAGCTCTAATGAAAAGACAAGAGAGACTTCACAGGATGTTTATTTCAGATTCAATTATTCTCTAGCCTGAGAGTGTGTTAATCGGCGGCCTGGTTGCAAGCAACAGAAACTGACTCTGGCTATCTTGTATGTCATGTGGTAAATCATCAGAGCACAATGGTAGCCAACAAATCCACCCCAGGCAAGCTATCCCAGAGGTCACAGAGCAGAAGGTTTAGGCTAAAATGCTTGAATTATATATATTTTTCAAATTGATTTTAAAATATAGTTTGAGAAACAAAAGAAAAGAGATAAGGAAACACATTTAGGATAAAACACAAGCAAGTGGGAGAGGCCAAACTGTCCAAATCCTTGAGCATGCAGAGCTACAAGGCTGGTCTCTCTCTCGGCTACCTTGGCCTATCCTGCTGATAGCGTGCTTACAGGGACCAGAGATGACATTTATAGCAGAGAACCCCAGGCAGAAGGTGCCCTGGAACAGCAGCAGTATGTATTCTGCTTAGTGGAAAGACACAGGGACAAGGTCTGCCTGACCACAGCATTAGCTTAATTAGCCTAATAACCAACCATGGATTCTATGCTTTCTGGACAGAGACGACTTAGGTCCAGAATGGACATCATCAATGAGTGACCAGATTTTGACTTCCCTGGCTGTGAAGTGCTGATGTCTTTTAGTGCATCCTGAACAACTGGACACACAACTTGTCTCGCAGATAATTAGGAAGCCTTGTGAGTATCATGCACTGCCTGATCTTTTCATCCCTCTCTGCATTTTACATGCAAGCTCTTCTTGCTAACTCTTTATTATATATTTTGCACAAACCAAGTATTCTGCCTATGCATAACAAGAGTTTTGCCAACACTTACTCAAAACACCCTGAAAGTTTTTGCCTGTGTTTCACAAACTACAAGTCTATTCATATAATAATAAGCATAATAATGCTTGCATGTGACTCAGTCATTTTACTTGGTGTTATGACAAACATACGAGAAGGGAACACCTGCATAAAGAAAGGCACTGGAAAGTTGCTGGAGTTCTACAGTCCCTCTGACAGGATGGAGGACAGAGAACCCAGAAGACAAAGCACTAAGAACCAAAGCAAAGGCCACGTCTGGTGAAGATTTCACCAATGCCACTGCACAGGCCGTGCCTGCCACCTGCACCCATGCTGCTGTGTCACCTGCAGAAGATTCCCATCCCAGGAGTAAGCTGTTAACAGTTGAGTCTCGGTTTCACATCTGCCCTGGGCTGGCAAGAGAAGAATCTGGTCCAATGGGAGATAACCAAGGACTCCCAAGGCTGCACAAACCAGAGCATTCCACACAAGGAGATCCAGACACGAGGCACATGATGCCTATCCCGAGCACAGAGCCCGGGACCATCATTTCTGCTTCATCTCTCAGAGGCCCATGACTTTGAAAACCATCCAAACACTGACGGCTTGAAAGGTATCTCAACATGTATCAGAGATACTGACCAGCTGAAAATTTTATAGGGCTTCTGAAAATTAAATGCTCACATAGAAGTCTTAATCCCCAGATGTGTGTGTGTGTACATGCACGTGCGTGTGTGTGCACCTGCTATTTTTCTGGTCTTTCTAATCTTGGCATATTACATAATTGCTTACTCAGTTTCTCAGGCAAAAATAATTAAGACTAAAGCTATGTATCTTTACAATCATCTTTGTATCTTTTCTTTCTTTCCCATCCTACATGAGGTCCTTCAGCAAAGGTGAAGGTGGGTGACCACACCTTCAGAATCTATGCCATATCCAATGTCTCCCATCACATCTTCCCGGAGCCCCCATCACTCCCATCTCTATGTCCTTCCCAGCATCATGTCAAACCACTTATCATTGTCACACATTATGTATCATTTCATTTATTTTCTATATTCCCTACACAATAATTAAAGTCTTAACAACAGGAATATTTATTATCTTTTTGGTTATCATCATATCCTCAGCTGTCTGGCTCATAGGAGGTGCTTTATAAGCATGTACTAAATGAATACAGGATACGGTTTTGCAATTCTCTTGCCACTGTTGTAAGACAATGCCTTAGAAGCCATAGGTAAAAGCAAACCAAACTAAAGAAAATCAGTATGGCTTTCTATGGTTGTAGAAAATACTTCCATGATAGTGTATACAACAGGGTCAATATTTGTGGATTTTTCCCATGTGTGGGTCAGCATGCAGGTAACCTGTGACCTACAGAGCTTCATGGGAACTCCTTTTGATACTGAAGCCTTGCCAGGTAGGGTAGAGTGGAAGTAGATGGTGAGGATAGGGGGCCACTGGTTCCCATAACACACTGCTGTAACAGCAAGGCTTGGTCTCTACTTCTGAAAATATTGGCAATTCTCTAGGCATGCAACATACTGTCGTACAGCCTAAGGGCTGAGTCTGAAATCCTGGCTCACTGCATAGCTATAGTATCCCAGCTCTACGAATTTTCCCATACAAAGTCTGTTCCAGTAGCTGAACTGTGTGTCTTCCCCATTAGTCACTTTTTTCTGATGGCTATCTGCTGAACACTGAATTTTGGAGACAGGTTATGTGTACTGTGTTATTGTATAATTAGTTGCAGGAAGAGTCCTTTGGGAATCTGGTAGTTAGGACATATCTTTGCCAATTGTTTCCCCCATTGCATATGCAACTCCTATATCCTGAGCAGAGGAGATACTGGAGCAGAGAGAGATTCGGGTGTATGACCAAGCCTTTGAGCACTGTGAAAGTATCTATAAGAAGACTGGTTATTATTGTGGAAGTGAGTGGGTCTAGATAAATAATATCAAAGTTCAAGTCAAAGAATAAATGTCCAGGAAGTGCAAGAAATATTATGAAAAGCTAAGTTGGTCCAAGCCGGCCTTATTTTCTCATGTACTAAAGATGCTACTTGGTCTTTATACTCAAAATAGTATGGAGGACCATACATTTTTTATAGATAATATCAGAATATTTGTGATAATATTTGTGATAATATCACAAATAAATCTTTAAATATAATGAATTTTATTTTTACCAGGGCAGTAGTTTGATATATTGTGGGAAATGATTATCCAATAAATGGTAATACCACAGAAGGCCATGTGGTCAATGAAATAAATTTGACCCTCTTCTGTACACCATATACAAAAGGCAATTTCAGACCAAATGGAAGATTTGAAATGTACTGAACTTGGTCATGACAAGAAAAAGAGAGAAATGTGCTACTACTGAAATATGTTTGTGTATGATAACAGATATCATAAAAACTATAGGCAACAGAAACTCAGAAATTGGAAAAACACATGCAACTTCTACAGGAGATAAAAACTCACTACCGGTCATATATATGGATACAATGTGGTTTAAAAGCTAATCTGAGGAACAGATCCAAATGCTCAGTAAACAGATAAAATGAAACTCAGGTTATAAGAATATTTCATTTGGACTAGAGTGGGAACACAAATATTTTTCTGGGAAAAATCTTTCATATATTGAAATTAAACATATGAGTGATAATAGCCTTTTTAAAACAGTCGTGCACTATACATTAAAATATAAAATACATTATATTTTATACCCATTCCTTCACATATAAGTGCTGAATATAGAGGATGAAGGTGAAAGGTACATTACACACACATACAATAGATGTATACACATTCATATACATTCATTGTATCAGTGTTTGCAGTCACACACACGTTCACACACATGCACCCTCACTCACAACCTAGACATGAAGTGTATACATCAATAAATCAAGAGACATGTTTAAATAAAAACTATTATAGCAGAGTATAGAATATTATTCAGCCATAGAAATAAGATAATTAGAATTACAAAAATTACCTCTGGGAGAACTGCTATAAATTATTGTTAAGTGAGAGAAACAGTGTGGAAAAAAATTATGTATCTGTGTGGGAATGGATACCAACAACACTAGAAGAGATTTTCACTAAAAATTGAGGCATGGTGGTATCAATAGTTTGTACCTCACACATTTTCATACAATCAGGTTTTACATAAAGAGAATCCTTTGTATTATTTATAAAATAAAATTCAACTTTGAAAACGACTTTCATTGTTAAAAGGCATTGCAGTCACTACACCTTATTTTTCACATTTAAAAATATACTTTCAAAATAACTCAGTGTTTCCACCAGGTGCTAGTCAAAGAAGAAAAAAAAAAAAGAGAAATGGCCCTTCATTTGAAAAAAAAAAAAAAAAGAACAACTTTGATCTAATTAAGCAAAATTGAAAATAAGGCCTGTTCTGGTTCTGTTTGTGCCTTCCAACTACTCCAAGAATACCAGACAGACGTTCGGCTGTATATTTAATAAAGCAAACAAATTAAAGAGAGTGCTTTGCGCTGGGACATGTGAATCTCAGTGGCAGCTGCCAGATGAAAATAAATAAATAAATAAATACAGGGCACATCTCAAGCTGCAGCAGAACCCCTCTGATTCAGGTGGGCGCCCTGGGCCCCAGCAGCCTCCATACTGCCTGATGCCAAGTGCCCTTCATTTCTCTTTGAATGTGGCCGACCTCTGGAATGAGAACACTAGGTGGCATGCCTCCCAAGCTCGGAAATGCCATTAAGCACCAGGAAAAAATGCCATTACCATGCTATTTGGAGCTCCTATGTTCCCCTTCAGCCAGAGGAGGCATTCTCTAACAGTGCCCACCAGCTCCGAGTCTCTCTGCTAAGCAGATCACAAAGTTTCTGCCAGGCCACTAAGCAACACTTTTAGAAACAGAGTTCTATGTTATTCAGGCTCCTGGGGAAAACATGTAACCCAACTCCACTTGTGGTCCTCTGTGAGATCTTGATGGGGAGCACTCAGACCCCCATTGCAGAGGACATGTGCAAAAAGAATTCTACTATGATACACCAGTTTTAGCAGAGGAGTCTCTTCAGCATGCTTGATTCTAGGAGGAAAATAACCACCTCCAGCCCTTAGAATAGTTGTGCCTGCCGGGGACAGTGGTGCACACCTGTAATCCCAGTGGCTCGGAAGGTGGAGGCAGGAGGATCGCAAGTTCAAGACCAGAGGCAGTCTGCATAACTTACCCAGATCCTGTCTCAAAATGTAAAAATAATGGGCTGGGGGTACAGCTCAGTGGTCCAGCACTTGCACAACATGCAAGCACAAGGCCCTGGGTTCAACCCCCAGTACCACCAAAAAAAAAAAAAAAAAAAAAAAAAAATTAGTGTGCCTGTAAGTTTGAAAATGTGTACTTGGTGATCTTGGCATCAACTGGGGAAACCCAGCGTGACTGGCCACTGCTGTCCCTGTGGCCCCAGAACACTATCCCACCCTGAAGTTCAGTGCTCACTCAGTAGCCCTCAAATTCCTGCTATCAACCTAGGTGTTAAAAGACGGAATTGATGATAATCAGTGGACTAATGTCACATCCTCGCAGCGTTCCCCTAGAGAATGTAGCTGTGGTTCAAAAGGACCCACAAAGGCCTTTAGTAATCAGTATGAAGGTGTAAGCAATGGACAGTGATGGGCTGGCTTAGCTTTTGCTTTGTGTAGGGGCCCATCCAGGGCACAGGCCGCAGGCTCTGAAGCAGGACCTTTCTTTCTGGATGGTGGTTTCACAGAGAGGCATAATTTCTTCCTACTCAGTCTGAATTGTATTTTGACAACTGAACCTGAGGTTCAGTGGACGCCGGTGTGTTCTGTTTGGATCTTCTTAGGAAGCTCTGCCAACTGCTTTTCATCTGTCGACGCTGACCAGCTCTGTGCCATTTCAAAGTGGGCAGACTCCCCAGCATATATGCTAATGGCAAGAGGACCCCAGGTCTGTGCCTCGGTGTGGACACAGGTCACAGAGCCACCTGTGATACACCTGGCAGCTGCTGCACGTCCTCTGACCCAGCTTCCAGTCCCCCTCCAGCCTGCAGCTGACCCAGTGGGCTCTGATGTGGTATGTGCCCTTCTGACCACATTTAGGAGGGTTCTTGCCAGACAAAATTAGTCAGGACAATAGAAGTCAGAAGAGTGGTTACCTCTGTGGCTAGCTGAGCAGGAGAGGCCACCAGGGGACTTTCCAGAAAAGATCTAAAACTCTGTTTAGATGGGGACCACAGAAGTGTGTAAGTAAAACATCAGCTAGCTCTGCAGTGGAGGTTCAAACCTCTTCCTGTGTGTCGACTAAGAAAAGCCATCTATCGCTGTTTGCCCACTTGGTTCATTTCCAGGGCTGCCACAGACCCACTTTACTGAGTTTGCGTGTGGCAAAGGGAGGGCCCCTCTCATCCACATAGCTTTTGAACACTGTGAACAAGGCCAAAGTAGCAAACACTCAGAGCCAAATTAGCAGAACGTACCCATTCGCATCAGTTTTTTTGGCCTCTCCTTGCACTTTTTTCCCATTTAGTGGGGTAATTTCAGTGAGGAGACAGTGCTTATATTACCTGTGTGTGGGTGTGTGCACATGCATGTAGGCATGCGTACACATGCACACGTGTTTAGCAGAGTCGCCCTCCTAGAAATGTGCACTGGATGCACTGCAGGGAGCCTTCGCCATATCTGTGAAATTCGTCACAAGAGCATATTTGAGGTGAGTTTTCCTTATTGGGATTCTCCAAGAAACTGAAGCTGCTCTGAAAAAGTGATGATAAAAAAAGCTACAGCTATGATCAGCATATCATCCCCAAATAAATATTTTCTCTTTGATGAAAGCTATGAGAGGCTGCAAAGATACTCTGAACCTAGAGTAAAGCCCTGCAAACAGACTGCTCGACCTAAGGACAGCTGGAGAAAGAAGCTGTACCCTGTGGTCATCTGGTGGTCCCAAATGTTTTTTTTTTTTTATTTTCCCTCCCTCACATTGAATGAATGACATATGATCTTTTAATTTTCTTTTCTATTTGTTTTTCTTGCGGTACTGGGGGTTGAACCCAGGACCTTGTGCTTACATGCTTTGCAAGTGCTGGACCACTGAGCTGCACCCCCAGCCCATTTTTTTACATTTTGAGACAGGGTCTCACTTATGCAGACTGCCTCTGGTCTCGACCTTGTGATCCTCCTGCCTCTGCCTACTGAGTCACTGGGATTACAGGCATGTGCCACCACGCCCAGCCTAATTTTCTTCTAATCAACTAGTTTTCAAAACTTTGAGGCAAGGAAACTAACTCAATTGTCATATCCATCACCTAATTAACTCTAAAGGTAGCTTTATGTGGTAAGCAAGCAAGCATATTATGCAACAAAGAACATTAGACTCAGTTCCCCTTCCTATATCTCCAAGAGGCAGCTCATTAATGCACATATATTAACTACGTCCGTTGGAAGTGCACAGTGGCCTCAACCAAAGCAGAAGAGGTAAAGGCCAAAGATGACATCAGCAACAGCCAATGTTAAAGTAACTTAACTACAGTTGAAACCAGATAGGCCTTGCTGTTAGATGAACATATGCTTAAACAAACCAAACATTCAACCATGGGGAAGTTTGTTTACTTATACCTTGCTTGATCTAGAAAGATCATGGAATCGCCTACAATCTAACTAAGTGAAGACATCAGTGGGGTGGGGGAGCTGACAAAGGGAAAGGAGAGTGGGGCATTTGGACATCAGCCAGTGGTGACATTCCCACCCAGGCCAAGTCAGCAAGTGTCATGTGCTTGCTAAAAGCAGAGCACACAATTGTTTCCGAGCCTTGAGGAACACACATCAAAGGGAGAAATGGGATTAATCACACACATCACAGAAACCACTTACTTATCTTATTGGTATTTCTGGTACCAAAGAGCAATTCTTTTACGCACTCCAATAAGGGCTGCATGGTGTTTAGCATCTGTAGGAGAGGCGGAAAAGCAGAATGGTCGCCGTCAAGTCTGAATTACTCACATGGTCTCCCAGGATAATAGATTTTTCATACTTGATGAGTTATAAATGCTTCTTGTACAGAGCAAGGGAAGTCATGCAGAAAATGAAGAAAGAGAGGGATAAACAAAGAAATGGAGGACCAAGCTTAGACCAAGGATGATAGTGTATTATGAATGAACCATAGACGCCAAGCTGGTGCATGTAAGATTTAAAACAACAACAGAAATGTGGGAATGGGAAGAAACTAAGAACTATTGACCAATCACAAGGTTTTGAGTCCTGGGCAAGCTGCCTTACCTGAATTTTGTTATTTATTTCAGCATTATTTACCAGCTTCTAACTATTCCCATGCAAGAAAGAAATACACAAATACATTAATTTTTAGAGGCAAAAGAGAAGCTAAAATGATGTAACCAAGAATCCTCATTTTAAAAGCAAGAAGAAAAGCCATGAACAGTTGTGGACACCTATAATCCCACTAACTTGAGAAGTGGAGGCAGGAGAATCACAAGTGGGAAGCCAGAGGCAGTATGCGTCACTTAACAAGATTCTAAATAACGATAAAAAATAAAGAGGCTAACAGTACAGCTCAGTGGCATGTAGGATACCCTGGGTTAAGCCCCCTAGGAGTGCAAAAATAAATAAATGAATAAATTAATGAATGAATAAATAAGTAAATAAGGCAAGAAGAGAGCTAGCCATGGTGGCACATGCATGCAATCTCAGCACTTGGGAAGTTGACACAGGAGGTGATGTGCTCAAGGCCAGCCTAGGTCATGCAGTGACACTTTGTGTCAACAACTAGAAGAATAAAGTGACAAAGGCTCAAAAAACTTAAAAATCTTACCAAAGATCACCCATTCAGGGAGAGACACTTGGTTCTATTGCTATTAAAAACAGAAGGTAAATTCTTAATTTGGTAGTGAGTCAGATATTGCTAAGATATTGTTGTTGTTAGGTGCTATCCATAGCAACTTTAAATACAGCAGAAAGAAACACTCCTTGATTCTGTGCCAGGCACAGGATCTTACTTATGTTTAAGACCATTGTTGCAGACACTATGCCAATCCATCTAGTTGAGGGTTTTCCTTTTTTTCTTTGACCTGCCAATGTCCCAAGCATGATGTCCTTCTCCAGAGATTGGTTCCCCCTAACTACATGTCCAAAATATGTAAGATGCAGTCTGACCATCCTTGCTTCCAAGGAGCACTGCAGTTGCACTTCGTCTAGGACAGAACGGTTGGTTCTTGTGGTAGTCCATGACATATGCAATATTAATCTCCAGCACCATAATTCAAAAGCATTAATTCTTTTCTCTCTTATTCAATGTCCAGCTTTCACAACTGCAAATACTATGGCATGATTCAGGTGCACCTTCAACCTTAATGAGACATCTTTATTTTTCAATACGTTAAAGAGGTCTTTTGCAACATATTTTTCCAATGCAATGCATCTTTTGATTTCCTGATTGCTGCTTCTGTGGATGTTCACTGTAGAACCATGTAAAGCAAAATTTTGGACAACCTCAATTTTTTCTCCATTTATCATGAAGTTGCTTACTGACCCAGTTATAAGGATTTGTGTTTGGTTGATGTTAAGGCACAATCCATACTGAATGTTCTTTGGTTTTCATCAGTAAATGTTTCAAATCCTGTGCATGTACAGCAAGCAGAGTTGTGTCATCTGCGTAAGGCAGGTTGTTAATGAGTTTTTCTCCAATCCTGATGTTGTGTTCTTGTTCATAAAATTCAGCTTCTAATATTATTTGCTCAGGACAGAGATTGAGGAGGCATAGTGAAAGGATACAGCCTTGATGAACACCTTTCTTAACTTTAAATCAAGCAGTGTTTCCTTGTTCTGTTGGAATGATTGTCTCCTGGTCCATGTACAGATTCCTCATGAGTACAATTAAGTGCTCTGGTATTCTCATTATTTGCAGTGTTATCCATAAATTGTTATGATCCACAGTCAAATGCCTTTGCTTACTTGATAAAAACAGACACCTTTCTGGTATTCTCTGCTTTCAGCCAATATCCATCTGACATCAGCAATGATGTCCCTGGTTCCCCACCCTCTTTGGTATCCAGCTTGATTTTCTGGCAGTTCCCTGTCTATATACTCCTGCAGTTGCTTTTGAATGCTCTTTAGCAAAATTTTGCTTACGTGTGATATTAATGATATTGTTTGATAGTTTCCACATGTGGTTGGATCCCCTACTTGGGAATAGGCACAAATACGGATCTCTTCCACTCAGTCAGCAAGGTAGCTGTTTTCCAAATCTCTTTGCATAAACAAATGAACACCTCCAGTGCTGCACCTGTTTGTTGAAACATCTCTATTGGTATTCCATCAATTCCTGGAGCTGTGTTTTACCAATTCCTTCAAGGCAGTTTCTACTTTGTCCTTCAATACCATGGGCTCCTGATCACATGCAACCTCTTGAAATGGTTGGCATCCACCAGTTCTTGGTATAGTGACTGTGTCTTCCTTGCATCTTTTCATGTTTCCTGTATCGTGTCATATTTTCCTTCATGATTGCCATTTGAGGCTTGAATTTTTTCTTCCTTCCTTAAGGTTGAGAAAAACAGAGTGTGTTCTTCTCTTTGGGTTTTCTGTCATTAGATCTTTACATGTCATTAAAATATTTGATTTTGTCTTCTTGAGCTGCCCCTTGAAATCTTCTGTTTAGTTCCTTAACTTCATGTCTTCCTTTTACTGTAGTTGCTTGACTTTCATTGGTAAGTTTCAAAGTCTCTTTTGACATGTAATTTGGTCTTCTTTTCCTGCTTTTTAATCACCTTCTCTTTCCCCATGAATGCCATGCCACTATTCATCTGGCCTGTCATTAGTGTCAAATGCATTAAATATGTTCTTCAGGTGGTCTCTGAACTCCAGTGGGATATACTCAAGGTCATACCTTGGCTCTCATGTACCTGTTCTAATTTTCTTCAGTTTCATTTTGAACCTGCATATGAGCAGATAAAGGACTGATCCACAGTCAGGACCTGGTCTTGTTCTAACATTTGATATTGAACTTTTCCACTATCTCTTTTCACAACTGTAGTGAACATCCAAGCCCCCACAGTATGGCAAACTGATAGACATGTGGGGGACAAAGACATTAATCCTAGAATATGCATAAACAACACTAGTAGTCTAAGTTCCTAGCTTACTTTCTTTTATTTACAATCTCACAGATAATATAGGTAGAAACAAAGAAATTCCATGCAAAATGTGCTAATTTTACACATTTTCTTTGCACCCACGCATTTCTATTCTGTAGGTCAGGATGATGGCAGTTATTTGCTTGTATTAATGGTTTACTAGTTCCCTATTTGCCGCATGTGTCTGTCAGCTTGTTGTGCTGTAGGGGCTTGGGTGTTGCTGTGATGCTGAAAAATATGACACCATTATTTCAGATAGCAGCAGGGCCACCCATGGTGGACAGGTTTCAGCTGAGCTTCCAGACTAAGAAAGACTATGGAGAAGGACCCAGCAGCCCACTCTCAAAACAGCCATTGAAAACCCTATGAATAGCAGAGAAGCACTGTCAAATATGTTGTTGCTGTTAGATGCCATTGAGTTGGTATCTGATTCATAGTGACCTTACATACAATAGGTGAAACAGTATTGTTAGTGCTTCTCTGCTATTCATAGGGTTTTCAATGACTGATTATTTCTTGGGAGTGGGTTGCCAGGTCCTTTTCCCAAGCCTATAACACCTGGTATTCCTAGACAGTCTCCCATCCAAGTACTAACCAGGCCCAACCCTACTTAGCTTTCAAGATCTGATAGGATTGGACGCCACAGTTGTATGGTTTCAGGTCTGTCAAATATAGTGCCAGAAAATCAGCCCTCCAGGCTGGAAGCCATTTAAGAGATGACGGGGAAAGACTTTTCTCCTCAAAACAGAATTTACCTTAATGATAGGAATGGAGTAAAGTCCCTGGGACCTCCTTTTGTTGATGTGTCATGACTCAAAATGAGAAGAAACACAGTGGCTGCAACAAAGGGCTCAAATATAAAAAGTCTATGTAGATGGCAGTGTTATGTCCTGTAGTATGTAGGGTCACTATGAGTTGGACACAGCTTGACAACACCTAACATTAAGTCCTTTATTTGACTGTTGTAAATACACTAGTGTCACTAAAGATAGAGGTTGCTTAAAGTTCAAAAATTATTGTTAAAATCATGATTCCCTCTGCATTTATAGTTAGGATGAGAGTAAACTGTAAGAACTGTTATATTCTGCGATACCACCCAACATAAACTTATAAAGTATAATTGAAATATTTCCCATGTAGCAGAATCTCAGCCTGAGGGTAAGTGGCTCTTGCCCTAGTTTTGATCACATGGAAACCTCTTGGGAAGACCAAAGGGGTCAATTACTAGGAGTCCACTTCCCAAGAGTCACGGGTAAACCTCACCATAAAAGAGGACGCTAACCTGGCAGCCAAGTGTGATCCAAGTCTAGCACTTTGGCCAGCTCCCATGGGTCTGTGTCAGCAAGGAGTATGCAAGGATTTTTTTTCTCCATAAAACACAGAAGCTAGAAGTCTGCATCTTCAGACAAATGCCAAAGAACATAACCACAAAATATTTACTTACTTACTTTGCACCTCTATATAGATGGCCAAAATACCCAACTGGTTCTTGCATCTCAACTTAAATATCTAAGAATAGCTTAAACTCAAAATTCACGAAATCAAATTCTCCACCCTCTCCCCACCACAATGCTCTGCCCTGCACAAGTCCACAGCAGTGGGCCCACGGGACCTGGCCTGAACATCCAAAACCATGAGCCAAGACAGACCCTTCCTCCCTTACATAGTTCATCTGCAGGGTCTTGTTGCAGTGACAACAGTGGAGTAAGTGTGGGATATATGTTTCCTCTGCTCCTCTGCACCTCCACACTGGGCTTCTCCACCACCACCAAGACGTGGTGATGATTCGGATAATGTCCACTGGCCTTCTGACACACCAAGAGAAAATGTTCCAGCACCTTCCTCGCAAGGCAGCTCTGGGAAGGCAGTCTCTGGAGAACTGTGACTACTTTCCCCCCATTTCTTCCCTAACATGATGAATCCTCTGACTTCATGACTGCTTATAACAGCAGAAGTGCTCTGGACCTCCCATGTGGGATCCCATTCCAACTGGTGCTTTCATCATGGTGAGTCTGAATTATAATTGTTGAAGTGATCGTTAGGAACAACTATTAAAAGTGTATTTGTCTTAAATTTAATTTATAATCGAATATTATTGTGTCATTTGAAATATTCTAAAATTCTGTGAAGATATTTCTCTTGTTCTAAAGCCCATTATCATTGGATCATTCTGTCAACTTGTTCAACATATTTGACAAGTTACTACTGGCACTTTTCTGCTGACTTGAAGAAAGGATTTTTTTTTAAAAAAGGATTTCTACAAATACAAGGGTATTGGGGGTGATACACATTGGAAAACTAGTATTTTCCACAACTAGGTGTTCTTAGGCAGATCAAATTTCCTGTACAGCAACATAACACAACACGACACTGCATTTGGCTTTTAAATATGGGGAGGCAAAATGTGTTCTCTCCCTGAAGGTCACATGTAGCATTGGAAGGGAGCCCTTATCCAGATGCAGAAACCTAAGGCAACAAGAGTTAATAAGATCTTAAGCATTGGGCATTGGGTGGTCTTTCACCACAAAACCAAGTCTGTGGCCAAAGTGACCTGAGACAAAGTTGCTACAGACACAGACGCCACACAGGCAACACACACTAGCTCAGACTTGCCAAGATCATCTTCCAGACTAGAGACCTTGAACTACTCTGGGGATGTGGGGATGATGGAGATGTCCCTGAAACATGGCAGCCTATTAGGGAGGTTTCCCTGTATAAGAAATTACCACCTCTCCTGCCTCAGGATAAGTCAGGAGAGTCTATAAACCTCTCTGTCTTATGCGAACCCAAGATTTCAGGCTCTAAAATTATCGTGTGCCAGAATATACATCTTTGAAGGAATTTAACATGGTGACAATGCAATGAATTATAAAGGAAACAAGCCCAGTTCCAGTGCTAGATATGCCAGTCCTAGCTGTGTGACCAAGGCAAGCCCTGTCTCATTTCTAGTCCTTTGACTCATTAATCATAAAACTTTGCTGAGGTTTGAATCTCTACAGTATGTCTCCACCCAGCCCCCACCACATGCCACATTTCTGCAATGGCCAAATAATCACTCTCCAATTCTTTTCCTGCTCTTCTTTATCCTTGTTGTTGTTGTTGTTGTTGTTGTTGTTGTTAGGTGCTGCCGAGTCATGTCTTACTCATAGCAATGGCTGATCGTTTCAGATTGCCTCGGGAACGAATTGCCACATCCTTTTCACATTTTTGTAGTGCTGGGAATCGAATTGAGGACCTCAGAGACTGCAGAGTGGTACTCTACCAACTGAGCTAAATCCCACCTCTTTATCCTTAGTGTTAGGAAAATATACTAGGAAGTTTTATAAAAGACAGGTCCATTCCACTAACCAAACCAGAATTCCCTAACTTAGTGTTGCCCAATAGAATTTTCTGGGATGACAGGAATGCTCTATAGTTTTAAGATACAATGAATTTAGTACCCACTAGCCACAAGTGGCTATTTGAGCCCTTGAGATGTGGCTCCTGTAGCTGAGGGTGTGGCTATTTAATTTTAACTTATTAAAATATAAAGAGCCGTATTTGGTTACTGGCTGCTGTATTGGACAGAACAGTTCTGTGCAAGTTTTGCTAATTTATGCAGATATCTAAGATTGTCCTTTATTAATCAATCCAATCAAACATTGAACAAAAATGTATTGACTGAAAAACAGGAGGGTGCTCAAGAACTTACAATCTAATGAAGTGATCAACACACAAACCATCATCTCCTCTTGATCTCTCTTCCAAAATCTCACTTTGTGATTGCCCTCTTCTGACTTTCTTTCCATCCTCAGTCCCTCTGAAGTTCAAAGTGCACATTTTACATGTGCTTTAAAGGCCCAGATATCTGCCTGTTTGAAGTAGAATGGGCAATATTGAGAATTACTTGTCCATAAATCTTTGAAGAGCTTAAAGCAAACCAATTTTCTTCACTCTCTAATGGTACCATAAGGGTCACTATGAGTAGGACCCAACTCACATTGTTGGTAAGACCCAACAATACATTTATTCAAAACTCTTACACATAAAACTATAATGGAAAAAAAACCCACTATAATGTATCTGGGTCTTCTGTTCTTACTAACCTTAATAAAGCCTTGTCTAATAAAGGCAAATTTGACACTGTTATGAAATTTGTATTGGCTCTGATTTTGAACATATAAATTGACATTTTCCTAGATTTAGAATATTTAGTACCTATTTCACAGAAACTGTATACCATAGCACATTCTCCAATGTTATAGTTTTTCAAAGCTGATTTGAACTTTTCAGGTTCAATAAAATACATAGCCATTTGAAAACAAGTGCTCACTAAATTGAAAATAGGTAAATTTGTGATTTTTCCCCAGTAAATGACACACTAGAATCAAATACAGAACCTAATCAATTCATTGTCCTGCCACACTTCCTTCAAAATTGTAGTTTTCCAAATAAAACAAACACTCATGGACAAATATATTGCTTCAAGTTAAAAGCAAACTAATCTAAATCATTATTAAAAGTTATTCATGTTAAAAAAATAGAAAGAATAAGAGTTCAGCTTAAGAGGGTCAGATTCTAGAATTCTCTGTGTCCTTCATTATAAGAGATTTGAAAAATTCTTCTCTCTCCAGGAAAGATTAGTGATCAGAAGCTTGGGCTAAATGACAGCAGCTCTGTGGTATCAAAGGTCCAACATTTCAACTAATTTTCAGCTCTTATTATCTTGTTACACGAGATGGAATCTAATAGATGGCAGGAACATCTACAACATGACACGAAGCAAAGAACATGTCAGAGGCTCTCCTGGCCTCAGCGAAGATGGGGCCTCCAAAACAGAAATCAAAGAAAATATAAGGACATCTTGGAAGAAAGGGATGACAGTGATCCTGCACATTTAAAATATTTTAAATGCCTCAGGGAATCTATGAAGTAGTGTTAAAGATAATGATGCACCAACTAAGACAGTGACCTCTCTGCTAAGAGGCAAGACAATGTAGCAGAATGAGAAAGTCTTTATTTTTCAAATAAAATAGCCATAGTGATGCCCACCTTTCCAAATTCACATTATCATATCAATAAAGACAATGAGAACAAAAATACTTTATCAATTGTTAAAGGTGCCACAGACTTAGCTCATGTAATATTAAATTTGAGGCTTAAATTGGAGCACTAAATACAACTGATATTGTAAGCCAAAAGAAGTGATAATTCCATATGAAAGATTATGAATCCAAAAACCAGTGCTATAATTTTTAACAGAACTTATTTTTTACAGCAGCTTTAGGCTCATAGCCAAACTGAGCTGCAAGTACAGAGGCTCTCCTTATACACTCTGTCCAATACGTGGGACCATTTTTGAAACTTCTCACTAACATTGTGTGTATAAAGGATGGCTTACAAGAGATTG
Organism: Pedetes capensis; assembly: GCA_007922755.1. Classification (NCBI taxonomy): domain Eukaryota; kingdom Metazoa; phylum Chordata; class Mammalia; order Rodentia; family Pedetidae; genus Pedetes; species Pedetes capensis. Next base: position 37,075 of record VMDO01013258.1, read on the forward strand.
AATGGGATAACTTGTGAAGATTTCTGTGTGGAAAATTGCCCAGTGAGCATTAACATTCCACCATGATACAGACCCCCTTCATCCTAAATCAAGAGGAAAAGGCACCCCTGGGATGGTGTGGGCAGATTCATGTGGTTGGTCTAGGTCACACCAGGGACACTGAGTTCTGACTCGGTCTGAGTCCCACTTGAGTCTCAAAGGCTAGCTAGTTGGTATAGTTATGCTGGCTTCAGCCTGTGTTCCAGAGTTTGTTAAAATAAAAGATGTATCAGAGTTCCCCTTGGGAAAAGAGAAGAAGCTGCACCCAAGCCATCTTCCATTCTACCCAAGAAGACAAGCTTGGAGGCCAATGGATCCCAACAGAAAAATATCTGGGGAACCTGAGAAAGAACTGATCACAGAGGTGATATCTTGGCATAGCATCAGAGGCAAGGTGAAATTTCCCATGGCTCCTACAAACCTATTCAGGAGGTAATGAGGTTGAGTCTGTTGAGTTTGTTTCTCAAGCTTCACGTCTCCCCACAGCTCAAATATATCCCTTCCTGTGTCAGTAGAACAAGAGTTTTCAATCCCTCTTCCATAGCTTTCTTACCTTTCTTCAGCACTGAGAGCAAAATGATAGAGTGGGGCAGGGGTATAAACTCAAAGTTGGGAAAGAGAGAAGGATGCCCCACCCTACCACTCCTCTAGACAATGCCCAGCCACACAGGCATAGCAGGAATACACTAAAAGGTTTTTATTTGATGGGTTGTTTTTCTGCAGCTGTTATTTGCTGAGTTAAAATTATAATTCAAACTTAAAATTATCCATTTGCCCTGGAAGAATCTGCCTCTTCCAGGAGGAGATGGAAATGGCTTTGTGAAGGCAGGAGAGAATCATCCATAAAAGCCGCCACTTTGGATATAGCGAGATGAGACCAGCAGTCGGAGCTACAGAACCCTTGTCTCGGAGCTGCATTACAAACACCACTATGAGGCATGGAGGTTCAAAGGCCTCAACACTACAGATTAGACTTCTCCAGAATGTTCTAGATTAGCACTAGCCTGTCCGTGCAAACCCTACCCAGGTTCAGATACGAACCTGTTGGTCTTGACTTATAGTATAGCAAACACTCTTCCTACCCCGCACTCTTATCATACATAACTTAGTGACTCTGAAGCGGTCTTAGAATTCATTTGAAACAAGGGAATGTGTTCACCTTTTCTACATTTTTTGTTGCTGTTGCAGTACTTGGGGGTTGAATCTAGGGCCTTAGGCATGCAAAGCAAGTGCTCTACCACTGAGCCATACCCCCAGCCTCTATTTTTTTGAGACAGAGTCTCAGTTACATAGGCTGCCTCTTATCTTGAATGCATGATCCTCCTGCCTCAACCTCCAAAGTCAAAGTCACTGGGATTTTCAGGCATGTGCACCCCTTTATTTAGTGAAGAAAGAAAAATGTAAGCCATAAATCATTTTAATTGCATTAAACATACAAAGAGCTAGCAGGTGGAACATGTCTTGGGTTTTGTTCTATTTGCAAAGAGCAGAATCAGAAGTTATAGGTAGTGACAGATTTAATGTCAAATAACATTCTCTCAATTACAGTTCTTTAACAATGTAAATAGTTAATCTGAGAAGCAATAGGCCCTCCATTACTCAGGTCTTCTACCAGAAGCCAGATGACCAAACACCAAATTTAAGTGATAACACTTCTCTTACCAGGATTGGATTTTTAGGTTGAGTGACTACAAAGACCATTTCTAATCTAAGATTATGGGCAGGCTATGGAGTAACTCCACAAAACGTCTTAAATATCTACTATGTATTACAATGCTTAGCACAAAGATGGACAAGGTATAGTTCCTCTTGGAATTAAATCTAATAATGGGATGAGGAAAGGAGAAGCCAAGGAACAGCATCTCTCAGTTTTTTTGATCACTCTATTTTATTAATTTGTATCTCATTTTCCCAGCTTCTGTTTATGCCGAGTTTGTTTATGGGAACATTACAGAGTTTACAGGTTGTATCATATTTGTTTGCCTGCAGCCGTAGCCCTGTGGCATCCGATCCCGTCAGATTTTGGAAGCTAAGCAGGGTCAGGCCTGGTTAGTACCTGGATGGGAGACCGCCTAGGAACACCAGAAGCTGTAGGCTTGGGAGAAGAACCTGGCAACCCCCTCCCAAAAATCTATCTGCCACTGAAAACCCTATGAACAGCAGAGAAGCACTGACAATAGCGTTTCCCCTGTTGTACAGAGGGTTGCTATGAATCGGATACCGACTCGACGGCACCTAACAACAACAATAATCATATTTGTTTACATTGACCTCTATGTAAAATATTTTAAAGCTAAAGACAGAGAAGTACCATGGTTTCTTATTTGTTTTTACTACATTAAGTGGGGAGGGGAGTGCATCTGCCCATGAGATAAGGCTGTTAGGTTTAAATGATAGTCATTATGTGATTGGGTAGAGTGCTGCTCTGTACTCTCTGAGGACCCAGGTTCAATCCCCAGCACCACAAAAATGGGAGAAGAACATGGCAATCCATTCCAGAAACAATCCCAAAACAATCAACCCTTGAAAACCTGCCAAGGGTTGCTATGAGTCGGACCCAGCTTGATGGAACCTGACAACAACATACCTGATTATTTCCTTTTTTCCTTTCCTTTTCTTGTGGTAATAGGGGGTTGAACTCAGGGCCTCACATATGCTTTGCAAGCACTCTACCTCTGAGCTACATCCCCAGGAAATTTGTTTTTATTGAGACAGGATCTTGCTAGTTATGTGGGCTTGCCTCTGGCCTCAAATTTGCGATCCTCCTGCCTCCGCCTCCAGAGTCACTGGAATTACTAGTGTGTGCCACCTCACCCTGTGTATCTGGTTATTTTCATTGTAGGTCATTTCCTAGTCAGTAACTCAGTGTATGCTTGTTGGGATGGCTTTCTAAATTAATATGAAATGCCCCATGGATAACTGATGATTTACATCACATAGAACCATCAGAGTAATTCTGACATTAGGCAGAAGTATAATTATCTAAAAGTAGCCGGGAGAATCCCCAGCTCAATCATACTAACGAGCGTCTGTCGGGCTTTAGCTGTGCTCAGAGATGCAAGTGGGCTGTGCCAGGCTCACGCCATAGGCTGTGGCTTCATGAGGATACGGCCCCTAACACACCTGGGTGGCTAGTCATTTAGAGAGTCAAAATCCAGGAGAGCCTCCTCTTTTGTTTCCATGACTTCCTTTTTCCAAGTGCATCAGTACTTGTCATTTTCTCATCACAAAAGGAAAATCCAATGTTCCACCTCTTACCTAATTCTTGAGTCTTGATCTCCACTTCAGGAAACATGAGGGTAAATCTGACTCTTCTTGGGAAGAGGCTGCAAGCCTCAACTCTCCCTGTGTCCCAGGAAGGAAACTAAAGTAACACTGTGAGGATCCCTACAGCACAAACGTGTGCCCTAGTTCCCCAGATTTAATTCTCATTTTGGTTTCTTTCTCACTGTGTGACCCAAGTCAAGTCAATTAGCCTCTCCATCTCCCACTGGGCTTTAATGATACGTTTACCCAGGCAGCTTGATACTCTCAGAAGGAAGACGGCATGCACGCGTAAGTATGAAAGGCTCTGTAAGACGATGCACAAACGTAGCTCAGTCCTGCTCTGCATGGCCCACCTAATGCCAAAGCAGCTTTCTGTTAGTGACTCCCCGACCTCGCACATCCTCACATTTTATTTGTCCTGGGTAAACAGGTGTTTTTTTTTTTTAATTTTTTAAATAGAGCATCAACAAAGGATCTACTATGGACTAAGATAATACTGCTAAATTGTATTTATGTTTCTCCAGTGATGTTTTTGAGTCATTTACTTCTTAAGTAAAGAACAAATTAACCCACCTCACTAAGGATCTATTTTTTGTTTCCACAAATCTTGATAAAGCTTCTAAGTGGTCAAATGAATAATATATCAATTTCATTCTATAAAGAATCAGGTAAGGACATTTGTGTGTAGAAACAATTGCTGAAAAACTGTGGCTCTTCACACACACAAGATATTTCAAGGCTAGCCAGATGTAGTGACACAAACAAAATATAAAAGAACAAAATGTCCACTCCATAATGAAAGTGATGAGTTCATGAAAGTGATCTAAAACAAATATGCATTTCCAATATGGCAGCCACTGGTCCTTTCCTACCCAGTAGCCATCATACCTTCTCTCTGTTAAGGGAACTCTGGTTTTGACTGGAGACCCCACAGATCCAAGGTAAGGGAGACAATAAGATTGGTCTATGTCACCCATACCTATTGTGTTCCTCTTTGGCAAACACCTGCTTTTCAACTCATGCCCTTCATAATTTTCAGAGGCCATAGCCCCAGTTCTGAATAGTGAGATGTAAGGAGAGGTCTATTTGGAGACTTCTAAGAATTATTATTACCATTATTATCGGATAGGAGCTGCAATCCCCATCATTTTTCCTTGCCTGCAGACTTGATGCCATGATGCCCAGAAGGACACTGGACAGTGAAGTAGAGCCCAGTTGGTGTGTGGAATAAGAATAATTTCCCCATGCTTTAAGTCCCTTGAATAGTTCTATTATCACCAGTAGGCAGTATTATGAACCAATTAACAAAACATCCCAGAGTTACATGATAAATGCAATTGCAACTTAAAATATATGAAAACTTTTCTTTGGAAAACCTTATCTTTTCCTTCATATTTTACAAACATTTGTAGGTTGTGACTTTCTCAAAAGATTGTAGGTAGTTTCACTAAATAGCACCCTTATATATGTTTTAAATGTATCACATTCCACAATGGATAAAATTCTGGTTAGCTAAACTAATTTCCAATTAAGTAAATTAATAACCACATGTTACTACCACTGGCAGACTATGTATAACTTTTAATATCTTTACATAAAAATAACTAGCATTACATATTTCATTCCAATAAAAATTAGGAAAAGTACTATATAAGTAAAACCAACTAAAACATATAAGCTTAGTACTTTACCTATATATTTTGATTTATGGTAAACAGCCAATAAATTATAGGTATTAATCATCTCATACTTATAATAATGTCATGTGCTTTTGAAGCAATGCAATAAAGAACAGATATTATTGTTGTTGTTACGTGCCATTGAGTTGGGTCTGACTCATAGCACCCTCAGAGGGTCTTCAGTGGCTGATTATTTTTGGGATTGCTTTGAGAGTGTGGAGCAACACTATACCCACTGAGCTAAACCCCAGCCGATAAAGAACTGAACTCACTTTAAAATATTTACACACATTTTTAGAATTACAAGATTTAAATTTCCTACTTGCAGTTTTGGGAATTTCACACTAGCAACGTGGGTCAGGAGCACAGCTGGTCTCTTAAGGCAAAGCTTGAGATGCTATTCACAATGCAATATAAGGTGACTACCTGGTAAGTACAGGCCGGGATTTAGCTCAGTTGGTAGAGCGCTGCACTGCAGTCTCTGAGGTCCTGAGTCCAATTACCAGCACTGCAAACATAGGAGAAGGACCTGGCAATCTACTCCCAAGGCAATCCCAAACAGTCAGCCATTGAAAACCCTATGAGGGTCGCCATGAGTCGGATACCGACCCGACAGCACTTAACAACAACAACAACCTGGTAAGTACATACAGGGGCCTCATGATGTTGAGTTTTTAGGTTGGCATTCTAAGGGTATGCTAGAGAAATTTTCGTTTGCAAAGATAGTTTTCCTTTTCTCTATCTTTTCCTTAAGATCTGTGAGAAAACAAAACAAGCTAGTCCCAATTAGAGAGAGGTCCTCACATAAACAAGAAATGAAAGGTGATGCCACTGGAGTCCAGATAAAAATAATTAGCTGGATTAAAAAGCCAATGACTTGCCAACCTTGACCAACATTTCTGTAGGCTTTAATTAACTGAAATCACTCTAATAACAAGACCAAGAAGATTTTAGTAGTGAAATTGTAGACATGTGACAAAAGCCGTTGAGGTAAGGGCTTCTGCACTAGAGGGTGACAGTGGATTGGCTAATGTGGGCTGAAGCTCAGTTGGATAACATTTTGCTTATTTCCTAGGCATTTTATATTTATATGTAACATTTTACTTCTTTAAATAGGCAAATTTATATTTTACAATTTTGTTTATAAACTCTTTGTTAAATGCACCTAACAACAACAACAATTATGGGTTTCTTTGTTCTTTTACAGAGCAGTTCTTTTGGTTTGCCAACAACTATTCACAGCTGTCCAGAAACGATTCCGCCTAGTAGAGAAAGGCCTGTGGCTCAAATGGCTGTGGACAGTTCCTGTCACACAGTGAGGGTAGTGGCCTCACCGTGGAGCCCCAGATGTCTCTAGAGCTCCATGAGTGCTCCACCCAGGACCCCTCCATGGCCCTGCTCACCTGGGGACCTTCCCCAAAGTCTACTGAGGGCCCTTCCCTCATTCAGTGCCATGACTACCACATGGATGTCTCAGTTAATAGGAAGGTGATGTCCCAGAATTCATGCTGCCAATTAAAGTAGAAGACAGTGAGGTCACTTGGAATTCCAGAAAATTTTTTAAGTTAAAAAAAAAAAAAGATTAGGATAGTTACATCCCAGGCAATATCTGGGATGTACTTTTACTGAAATGCTTACTCATTGCCTATCTGATTTCACACGTAGCTGCCCTCCCTGTGTGGTCCTGCGCTGAATCCGGCCGGCCTCCCTAGGATCCTGGTATGAGAGCGATGCTGGGCCTGCTCTCCCCAGTCGGAATGTGCATAGCTCTGGCTTTGCTCCTCTTCCCAAGTAGACTTCAGTGGCCTTCCTCCCTGTTCCCCTACACTCTCCCCTCCTTGCCATTCTGTCCCCACATGCTGCTGCTCTCCTCTAGTGCTCTCCTACCAGATCCTCAACTGAACTCTGGGGGAGGCTCTGAGAGCCGTTAAAACAATGTACCATTTTCCTGAAAATAAGCCTTCCAGCACATAAGCCAGCTGTGTTCCCCACCTGCATGTCCCATGGCCTTTTGCAGAAGCAGGTTTAGGTAGGCTGTGGAAAATCAGCTCACCAAAAGCCAATTCTCCAAATGGCCAATTTATCTCATAAAAGAATTTATATGATCTTCAGTGTTCTGAGTTCTTGAGGTCCCCCCAGGCCCAACGTGTACCCTGCTGAGTTTCCACGCTGTCTTTCCCTAGAAAAGGGGCCCTGTCTCTGTCCCCTGACTCCCTCAAGACACCAGCGAAGCTAGCCAGAATGAGGTCTAAGAACAGCACGACAGAGGAGGGTGGAGGGCTAAGGAGAACCCTGGGCCAGGACAAGTCTCAGGCAGAGCAGAAGGTGGGAAGAGGGGCAGAAACAAGCCCTGGGCCACCCCAGCATCTGCTCTGCTCATGTTCTGCTACTTCAGCCCAGTAGCTGACAGGAGATGAATCCACACAGACACTGGCTTCTGACAGACCTGTGCTAGAACATGCAGCAACGCGAGGTGCTGGTGGGGGTCACGCCTTCACCATCAGGACGTCCCCAGGGTGCCTCACAAAGACATCAGGCAAGGTGATCTCACTCATAGCCACTCTTCCGCGATACTCTAGCAACTCTCAAATGCCTGACAATCACATCTAAAGATGGGGAAAGATACGGTTGGGGAAAATGCCTCCCACTATAACCACACAGTAAGCCTAGATACAGCCAAGACTTTCATTCAGTCCATAGATGCGAGAGGAGTTCTGGACAGTAACCGAAGCAAGTAGACTCCTGACCAACAATTAATCTGAAGCAAATATTAAGTTTGGGAATGATTATACATTTAGACTATATTTCTTAATAAATTCCCTCACATAAATTGTGCCTAATCTATAAACTAATTTCAAACAAAATCCATCATGCCAGGCACTTTACATCTTATTCTATTTATTGTACCATTTCTCATCAGAAACCTTTTAGTTTTAATGCTATTCCAAGGCAGAGTATCTCATTAGAGTGGCAAAGATAAAGTTCTTTTTGAGATAAAGTAATTATAGTGATTGTAGGGGGGAAAAATCATCCAAACTTCTTGGCTGCAGTAATCTCCTGGTTTCTGATTAATTTTAAAACTAATAAACTGAGTACGAACAAAAAGATGCCAGCGGTGGATAACTGGTAACCTAGACTTGGTGCTAGGGAGATTAACAGGGTGTAACCTTGATGGGAACTAGGTCTTCAAGGACTTTGCTCCCTGGCAAATATCCCAGGATGAAAGGCAATGTGCTTTCTCAACTCATTTCTGCATCCATGCTAGTTTCTGAGTATTATTAGAGTCAATAACTTAGTTTACCCTAGAAATATCTTTACTATAGGCCAAGTCTCTTCCAGTGAGAAAGACGAGTCAGTTTCTTCCTGTTACAGATGCCTTTGTTTTCCTGAGGAGGCCCAAGTCACCTACCATGGGTGCAATGACCAGCGAGGAGATGGTGGAAAGGGACAGTACACCTCTTCTGTAGTCAGGAGGGAGTGGCATCAGGACTTAGTGAGGTGGAGCCTGCCAAGGTGAGGAGGAGGAACCAGCAGAACGACTCCCAGGGACAGAGTCCTTGCCATCAGTAGCTGGCCTAACTAAACTCAGAAGACCAATCAATGGTTAACTTGCATCAGGTCTCTGATATGCTTCTGCTGACATAAACAGGTGCTAGGCATATCTTTGAGAGAAACAGTGACGTGGGTCATCTTAAATTATCCCTTTCACTGCTCAAGAACAGTCAGAAACATACAGTGGCATGCAGATCAACCCCCTGCTCAACCACTTCTGCATGGCCCAAGTGAGTGAGCTCTGAATACGCTGTTGAGCGCTCACCACTTTTCAGTGAGCATTCACATCTCTAAAGGATACCGTGGTCTAGTTGAAACCCTGGTCAAGGTCACTGTGAAATAAAGAGGATGTCTTGATGTGGAGATGGAAGAGAACCATGTGTGCAAATTGATTCTCAACCCTTCTCTAAGGTCAGGTCAAAACTTCAGACTCCAGTTCCCCCAATGCACAGCATCAGGACAGAAATGGTTGATGTCTGTCTTCTCTGCCAATTTGAGCATCATATTAAATGTGAAATGTGGTTTAAACTAGAGCTTCAGGTATGCTAGGCAGCTCAGTACTGTTACAGGAAAATTTAAGTTGTTGTTGTTGCTATGTACCATCGAGTTGGGTCTAACCCATAGCAACCCTACATACAACAGAATGAAACACTCCCTGACACTGTGCCATGCCCAGAACTATGTCAGTGCTACTCTGATATTCATAAGGTTTTTTTTTTTCTTTTTCTCTTTTTTTCCTTTTTTCTTTTTCTTTCTTTTTTTGCCATACTGGGGGTTGAACCCAGGGCCTTGAGCTTGCATGCTTTGCAAGTGCTGGACCACTGAGCTGCACCCTCAGCCCACTTTTTTTTTTTACTTTTTGAGACAGGGTCTTGCTAAATTATGCAGACTGCCTCTGGTCTGGACCTTGAGATCCTCCTGCCTCTGCCTCCCCAGCTGCTGGGATTACAGGCGTGTGCCATCAGGATTGGCCACATAGGGTTTTCAATAGCAGATTGTTTTCGGGATTGTTTCTAGAGTGGGTTGCCAGGTCCTTCTCCTATATTTGTGGTGCTGGGGATCGAACCCAGGGCTTCAGACAGCACACAGCAGCACTCTACCAAGTCAAACCCCAGCCCCCAAATTGAAGTACAGGTGAGGAAATACTGGCATTAAGAAGAGGCTGCAACCAACCACAACAGAAAAGTGTAGACAGTGACTACAATGACTCACAAGATGCACGGAGCCTGGAGATTGATCTCTCCAGACAAGCAAAAATGAAACTGCATTTTCAAAAAGAACTCAAGTGGCTAAGTAGTTTCCAATTTTTCTCCTTATGTATAAAAATCTCTTTGCAGACATTCAAATAAAGCTCATGACACTCCATTGTAACTAGTCACCCACGTACAATTCTGTATACTCTTTTTTTCCATGCACACAGAAAATTATGTAAGTTATCGATCACTATAAAGATCTGGAAAATGAAACATAAGAGTTGCCTATTCCCTACATGAAATAATCCCCGTTGGCAGAATTCAGTCCTCCTCCATCATTGCCAAGCCTATCTTGCAGGCTAATCAGCAGTGCGACCAGCCAGCTGCTCCACAGATGTACTGTCTGGAGGTACACTTGAGTGTATAGCTTTTGCTATTTTAACAGGCATTGTGGTTAAAAAAAACACAATGAATAAAATGTTTGATCTCCTCTACCATGTGCCAGTTATGCTACATCTAGGAACCGTACTGAAGTTATGGGTTATCTGTAAATCATTTTCATTCCATTTTCTCCAAATGCTTAAGGATATTTTTCCAAGGATATTTTTCAGTAGTATTTTTAGTACAAGGAAAATAGATACTAGGGCATTGATTACCTGACTTGTACAGTAAGCAATATATTCTAGAAAGGATCAAGGCTTTGGACAAATGCAGGGAAGATTTTTTATTCCTGGCTCCAGTATCTGTTAACTGTGTGACCTGGGCTCTTTACTTTCCCTCATGGCATCTGTTTACTAAAAAATACTGGTGAACAGTATCTCCTTTGCATGTCTGTCACAAAAATTGGAGAAAAATACAAATTCAAGAATATAAGGAAGGAGATCAATAGATTCTAGCAAACACATCATAATTGCTCTAATTAATATAATTATAAAATGTCCACTAGAATTTCTAAAAGATGTGGGTCTATGAAATCAGCATGTCAAAGTTCAAAAACAGATGCAATTCATTCAACATTATTTGTTTTCTGCCCTATTGTGAACAAGGGACTGTGTAAGGTGTTGAACATAAACCAGGCACCCAAACTGACATGTTATCTGATCACATAAGGCTTACAGACTCTGAGATATACAGGGAAATGGACAATTGTATAAAAGGTAGAAAAAAAAAAGAATGATATCTGCACTAATGAGGCTGAAGTTTTGCCTCCCAGGGAAGGAAATGATGAGAGAAGAGACCAGGCAGCTCTAGGAAAAAAAAAAAAAACACTTCAAAAATCATAAGAAAAGGGTCAATGATATGCAGAGCAGTAAACAACACAAGTAGAATAAAAGCTCAAATGTAAAAATCAAAAGTAGAGCACTACTGCGAACTGACAAGATCATAGGTGCACATGAGGGAGGGCAGCTGGGATGGGGTGGAGGCAGGACCACTGGCCCAATGGGTGAGACCATTCCCCAGGAGGGCTGGACCAGGAGAGGAAAGCACAGGGACCACGTCTCAGAGTGAATCTGAGGTGGGAACAGTGTCTACCTCTGTATAGAGGGGGGTGGAGGGAGAGGTGCTCCCATTTCTCAGAGAGGCATTGGCCAAGGCTCAGATTTCCACACTGATATGTATGTAAATGAATGTGCACTTACAGATATAGGAATGATAACAGAATAATGGTAGTAAAGGGGGTGACATTTCTAAGTATGTTCTGGCTACTGTTCTAAGTCCTCTTTATGTAAGAACCAATCATATCAACCAAGAAATAAGGACTACTATACCAATGAGCAGTTGTCCCCAAGTTGACATGGGTAGGAAGAAAGCCAGGACTCTCTCTGGCGGAGCCTGGCTCCAGAGTCATCTTTCCAAGCTCACACCACACAGCCTCTCCCCAACACCTCCCTTGGCTGGGCCCTCACCTCATTCCAGGCTCTGCTAAGCACCTAGTAGTGATGTACCCACTCCCTGTAACACTCTACTGTGGTTGGATACATTCAGATATGCTACAGGGGCTTTTCCTTTTGTTCTTATATCCTCCCCCCGCCCCAGAGTATATTTTTAAGTGAAAAATTTCACATAAAATTCTAGATGTATGAGTTCTCCCGTTTAAAAACAAAATCCATCCACAGTGAGTCTCGCCCCAAATTTTCAGGCCACTGGCAGGCCTCATAGCTTGCTCAGGAGCCTCAACTGCTCACGCTACCATGATCCACATCACCCTGACTGCCCACAGCCCACCTCATATTTTATCATCTTCCCGGTCACTGTGGATATTGTGTGTGTGAGAGACCCTTGGTGTAAATATATCCGTGCAGCAAAAAAAAGGTCTTTAAAAAATTTCAGAGCTTATCAGTTTAGATGAGATAGTCGGGGTTGCAACCCCTGGGCCACATCCACAGGCTATTTTCTCGGGGAACCTGAATCTCTACGTTTCACTTTTCTCATCTCAAAAATGGGGTTCTAATAGTACTGACTCAGAGTATTGCTAGGAGATAATTAAGTAATGTATGAAAAGAATTTAGCTTGGAGTTCAATAATAACTTGTTATTGCTGTTTGTATCAAGACGCACCAGGAAGTTAGACCGGGTCTTATCTGCCATCTGGAGCAATCAGAACTTTATTACAGATTAGAAGGAAGAGGCTGTGTGTTGCTTTGGAAAGGGTAGAGGAAGGGAGCAGGTGGAAGAAAAACTCGTGGACTCAGGGATGTTTTTCAGGCAGAAACATTGTCCAATGAGAATTCCAGAAGAAGCGTTCTCTCCAATAGCTCAGGGCAAACCTAGGCCCCCTTCACTGATTAGGCTTCCCTACTGGATTGCCCAAGTAGCTGAAACATTACAGCTCAGGAAGACACCGAATCAAAATTTTTAGTAATTATGCCATTTCCTCAAGCTTGAGGTAATGGACCAATGAACTCTCTTTATCGGTTATGTCTTTCAAGGTCTTCCACAATGCCATGTTTTCCCCACTCTTCAGGGCTCACCTTGGCTTCACACTTCCTGCCAAATAAAATCTGAATGTTCTACCCATCATGGCGGTCTCCACTTGCTACCTGGGGTGTGCATCTATGCCTGAGCACCTGCCTGCCCTAGTGCTCTGTGCTTCCATGCCTCCCTATGCACCCACCTACGCACACCACTACCCATTACTGTGCATTATCATGTCCTGCCACAGAGCTACCATGTGGAACCTGAGCACTAATTATCTCCTTATTTTGCATCAGGGGTCAGCAAATCTCTTCTCTAAAGGACGAGAGAGTAAAGAGTTCAGGCTCCACCAGTCATTCAGGGTGTGTCCCAGAGAGTCTGCTCTGCCTTGGCAGTACCAACGCAGCCAGGGACAACTGGTGTGGGAGTGAGTGCATCTGGCTTCCATAAAGCTTGATATGGACACTGGAATTGAAATATCATGTGATGTTCGCAGGTCATGCAATATTATTCACCTTTTGTTTTCCCCCCAACCATTTAAAAATATACAAATAACTCAGGTCTCAGGGGCTGTACAGAAACAAGCACAAGGCCACAGCGGACCTTGATTTCCTAAGCCCAGCTTTCAACGCAGACTGTTTTGGATCCACAACTTTCCTTCTCCCCTTTTTATTGAGGTCTAACTTCATTTAACAACTTCTGGTGCACTGATCTAAAATGAATAGTCCAGTGGGTTTTGGTGTTTGTGTGTAGCCCTGCTACCATTGCACAGGTCCAGAGGTTTTCAGCAGCCAAGAGGCTCCTTCACAGTCCCTTCCAAAAGATACCCCTGCCCAAATCTTTTTCTGATCAAAGCAATGTCTACATTTCCTTTCAATAAGTACTATGTTAACTTTTAAACAAAGACAGAAACTCAGAAGGCAAAGAAACATACTTTAAATCAAAATGCAGGTGTCATTAGCTATCACAAACTCAGATGAATGTTTCTATTTTTTAAAACAGTGGCAGGTGATCAGAAACACAGAAAGGCAGCTCTGCTAAAACACAGTCATTTCTCTGGGCAATCCCAGCCGACATCACACTTCCTTACCTGGGCCAAGGTGAGGGTCGCTTGTTTACAGGTGCCACACTGTACCCGGAGCTTCCCTGGCTTCACACTCTGACAGGGGCCTTTGCAATAAACGTAAAAGCTGCTATAGGTTGGTCTACCTGCTGAGGAAAGAGGAGAAGTGGCCAATCAGTGTTGGATCCAAAAACTCTCCTTAAAAGTCTGTTAGAGGCAATTTTAAAACCAACTCCTCAGGATCATTCTGAGACATTCGTGGAATAAATACTCCAACAAGGATGTAACAATTTAATACAGAAAATTTAGTTTTATGCTCAAAGGAGTGAACTTTTTTTTTTCTTTTTCTTGCCAACAGCAGTGTGACTTACTTAGCTAAGTAAGCAACTTGCCACTGGGAGAGCTGGCCAAGTGTTTGTAACACCAATTAAATCCATTCTTCGCTGCTGAAGTTTTAAAAGAGAACAGGACATCTGAAGACTGGGAGAAATGTAAAGACCACTCCTTCTAAATTTCAAAGCTCATGCTTTGAGCACAGTGCTGAAGACTCCCGATCTTTTCCTCTTAAACTCTTATCTGCACAGACAAAATAGCCCATTTCTCATGATATGAATGATGTGATCACAGTTTGCTCGATTTCCAGAGAAGACTTGCAAAATACAACCACACATAAAATAAAATGAGCCCAGAATGCTGAGGATCTTCACAGTCCTGGCAGGCATGCGCAGAAATCAATGCTTCAAATTTTATTAATATTCTTTCTAAATGGACAAATGCCATTCAAACAATACACTTGCAAGAGCAAAAGGTGAACAATAATGACCAAAATAAATAAATACACATCTCTGATCATTTCTGTCAAGTGTCAATGTACAGGGACAATGTTACTCATTAAATTAGGGGATTCTTTAATGGATTGTCTCATACTTGCACGTCTGAAAGGAGCTTATAGTAAATAGTTGCCTTTCTAAGTCTCTAAAATTGCTTAATAGTTATTTCTTTCGATCCTTATCTTACTGTTACTGTGGGAGGGGGTAACATAAAATGTTATGGCATAAAAAACTATTTAAAATTTTAATGGTATCATCAGAAGCCTCTAGAAACAAGTAATAAATATTTACTATCATTATGAATGAAAACTTTCAGCTTCCAAAATGTATATTAACTACTAAAAATAATACAAATATGATGAGAAAACTAAAGAGAGCTGGGGTTTTGCTCAGTTGGTAGAGTGCCAGTCTGCACTTTCTGAGGCCCTTGGTTTGATCCCCAGCACCACAAAAATGGGAGAAGGATGTGGCAATCCACTCCCTAAACAATCTGGAAATAATCAGCCATTGAAAACCCTACAAGGGCTGCTATGAGTCAGACCAGACTCCACAGCACCTAAAAACAACAAACAACAAAAATAGTACAAATTTGATGAGAAGACTAAAAGATTCTAATGTTCAGCTGGGTATGGTGTCGCATGACTTTAACCCCAGCAACCTGAGAGGTGGAGACAGGAGGATCACAAGTGCCAACCAGAGGCAGCCTATGTAACTCAGACTCTGTCTCAAAAATATAAAGAATGGGCCTGGAGTATGGCTCAGTGGTTAAGTGCTTGCAAAAAAGCATGTGTGAGGCTCTGGGTTCAACTCTCCAGTACTGAAGGGGAAAAAAAAAAAAAAAAAAAAAACGATTCTAATGTCTTATGCAATTCCATTTGTTTCACTAATTTGCAAAAAGAGCTTTGTAGGCATTTTAGATTGCCATTTGTTTAGCCATATTTACTAATATAAAAGGTGACAAAATTTTGTGAAATGTGAGGTACAAGGTAGCTCAATGGCGCACACTTGTAAACCCAGCAGCTTGGGAGGCTGAGGCAGAAGGATCACAAGTTTGAGGTCAGAGTCTGCCTGTGCAACTTAAGACTCTGTCAAGATAACAAAAGGTGAAGGGGATGAGGCATAGCTCAGTGGCAGAGCACTCACCTAGGGTTTGCAAGGCCCTGGGTTCAACATCCCCCCTCCAATACTGCAAAAAAACAAGTAAGGCACAATAAAAACACCAAGTTTCATAATTTTCTAATTCACTTCCAATATATTTTATATTCTCCAGAGATGAATATTTAGCTTTCAGTGTAAGAGAGGAGATCAACTATAAATACATGTTTGTATGGATGTTATATTCGTATTTTTCAGCACCTATTTGTAGCTTTAGTACCTTGTTGTTGTTAGGTGTCCCAGAGTCGTGTCCGACTCATAGCAACCCTCACAGCGTTCTCAGCTGTTTTAGGATTGCCTGGGGAGTAGATTGCCACGTCCTTCTCCCATTTTTGTGTGCTGGGAATAGAACCTGGGACCTCAGAGACTGCAGAGCGGTGCTCTACAAACTGAGCTAAATTCCAGCCCCTATTAGTACCTTAGTGGACAAGATATTCAACTTATGAATACTACACTGTTGTTGCCAAATATAATTACACAAAATATATTCTTAAAATTTATATAGATCATAAGTGCCACATTGAAACATGTATTAATGTTATAGGCATATATATAACATAAAAAAATGACTCAACACCAAAAGATCACAATAACTATGACAATTTTCACCTGTATGAAGAAAAACTTCAAAGGTGGCAGGAGTCTTCACTGTTAAAACCTTTATCAGCAATATGACCAAATGCAATTTCACAATTTTTATAACCTACTAGAAGGGTAAACAATAAAAAAGAGGAAAAACAAAAATGAGGGAAACAAAAGCTCTCCAGAGGGGAGTTGGGGTTTTAGATACCAGGATGGTCAAAAGAACAGATTACTAACAGTTTACACTATTAAAAGCATCATCATCACAGAAATTGTAGGGAGCTAGATGATTCTTCTCTCCCCCTAAGGGCAATAACAGTGCTTGCAACATTGTTTCAGCTAATGGTATATCAAGGCTGAATGGGGGAGACAGGACCTCTCCCACCTCTGCAGGCTTCAACCTTCACTAAGTCCTTGCGAAGTTTTTCAGAAAATGCTGTGTGCCATGTCCGCGCCCTGCAAGCACACAGGATGACATGCAATCCATTACGCCTCTCGCCCCAGAGCCAGCCAGCAGGTGGGGATTGATAGCCAGTCTAAGGAAGAGCAAGGTCAGGCCAGTCCTGGCTGTAGCACATTTCAAACTGTTGGCTCCACTTGGCCAAGCAGCTGGGGCTTCAGGTAAATCACTAGAGCTCCTTTTCAGAGTGGCTTCTCTATCTATCCGGCTGCAGAACACAATTCAAAGCTGTCAAGCTTCTCTGTCTCCTACTGTGGCCTGGAGTACACTGGCCAGAAATAAAAACAAACAACATCCTGGCAACCTTCTGGGTAATGTTCCCACTGGCCTGCTGGAGGACCCATGGCTGGAACTCTTGTATATGGAGTCATAACCCCCAATTCTGTGAATGACCTCAAAAGCCCTTCTCTAAGTATACAGATTTCCCTAGTCAATAGCATGATCTCCCCCTTTCACTTCTTTTTGATCCTTAAAATTCCTTTTCTCTCCAAATCTACTCTTTCATATGGCAGCCCCTTCATTGCCCAGACTTGGCCCGGGAAGACTTCATTTTATGGTACATCTTAGAAAGCTATATTTTTTAGAAAAAAAATGGAGAGGCTGGGGGAAATTATAGAAAGGATTCAACTCCTGGTGTGGGGTTGATCTACAGTAAGCTAAACTGCTAGCATTTAAAGCCAGCTCTCTCGAAAGCTCTTGGACAGCCTGGGACAGTTAGGTTCTTCCCCCCACACCAAGCCATCATCAAAATCATGGGGTTATTATATCAGCACCATGACAATCCCTAATGCAATAATTTTATATGTAAATTATATTAAGCTCATTCATAAGTTCTTTTTTCTGACCCCTGGGGGGGAGTTAAAAGCAGAGTGAGCCACTGAACCCGTGCAGAGTGTCCATTGGTTTCTACCGCTCCATGTATTAGAATTCTATCACCTCATTTAGTGTTTCTTAGCCACTTTGTTTCTTTAACATAACCCTTCGTCAAACCTCTCTTCCCTTAGTTTGCTTTCCTTGGTCCAAAAAATTGCTGAAAGCATTAACAATGTTCACAACCTACAAAGCTCGCATTTCAAAAGAACTTAGGTGCTTAGCTTTGGCATTTTATGCACTACCATAATCCTCACAGTTATAATTTTTTCTTTTATGTATTATTTTAGGCTTCCGGCCTAAAGATTGTTTTACTAATACAGATACTTAGGAAAAGTTACTCTGATAGCAACATTTCATTGACCTCAGAAATTTCCATCACTGGTTGCCAAAGCGAATTGGGAGTTTAATTGCTGAGATAATTTGTTTTCTAGAGAGGGAGAAAGTGAGATTGAACATATTTTATATATAGGTAAAATGATGCTTAGTATCAACATACTGTAACAGCAAAACAGGAAGGTAATCAATTTGAAGTGATATGTATCCCATGTGAATACATCACACCATTAAATGGAACGCTGCTGCCTAAAGGACTTCCTGTGATGATGGAAATGTCCCACATCTGGACCACCTTACACATGGATATATTTTATTTGGCTACGGAGAATTTGAAACTTGATGAGGAATGACTCTTTTTTGTTTTGTTAATCTCAAGCAATTTCAACTTCAATGGCCTCAGGTGGGTCTCAGCCACCCAGATGGGCGGCACAGAGGAGACTCATTCTCCCCTGTGTCTATCACCTCTCTCGCTTCCCCGCCAGGAATGCGGACAATAGGCAATGCTGAGGAGAATGTTCCACAGCATTGCAAGTACAGTGGCTCCTTTTTCACTGTGCTAACATAAAAGAGTGTTGGCCAGAGAGAAGGGGAAATTGGAGACCGGGAGTTAAGACAGATGAGAGGACCACAGGCACTCTGGAGCACCATAGCCAGAGGAAGACTTCCTGTCTGTTTTGTGCCCTGTGTCCTAAGCCGTGTGGATCAATACTTGATGTGTGCCTGCACAGCAATCCTGCCATCTCCACTCCCATCACCACCCTTGAAATCTGGCCCTCAGGCTCAAGGTCTGCCTGGAGTAGCAATTCTTGTAAGAATTCTTCACCCAATTTCCCCATAAAGATATGACTTCTCTCTAAAAAAATAATAATAAATTCTAAGATTAGGAAAGTATTTGGCTTTGGCTTGTCCTTTTTAAATTACTGACTTGTCCCAACACCACAGAACCAGCACCCAATAAGGAGTCCCTGGAATGAAGCCTCCTCCTTCCCAGCCTTTGTCCAGCTCCTCCCATGTTATCTGGCCTGACACTTGGTGGTTCCATCTCCTTCCTCCTCACCTCCATCTAACTATAGTTTTGTTCTTGTTTCTTAAATGATAAGGATCTTACTGTCACACACACCAACAGCTCCATTTATCATCTAGAAGCTGCCATATTCCCTCAGCTTACCCCTTCATCTAGTCCCCTAGAGAGGAACCTCAGCCCTGGTCAATCCCTGTAAGGGTACTAAGGAATAGACCCACAGAGTTTCTTAAGCTGTGAAAGGGATCTGGGCAGGGATAATTACAGGCTCAAAGAAGCTTCTGTCTCATCATTTGCCAGAATTTTTGCTATTACATTTCTAGGTGCTGGTCCTTTAGTTTGACCACATTTTTTGGAATATGTGTCTCAGAACAGTTGCACTAAAAATATGGGAGATGATCTAAAATTATGGGGGATAGTTAAGATTTGAAGTTATTATAGTAAAAGACACATTGCCATTAGCCCCTCTCAAAATATTCCCTGTGGCTTTGAGCATACTTAGCCCATTGTTCTTGTGACTGCCTAGAAAGGACTTCTAGAAGTCCTCTTTCATGAGTGTCTTCAGTTGTGCTGTCATGGCTACTCTGTTGTCCTGAATCAATTCAAAACATTCACTTTCCATGGTTATTTTCAATTTGGGGAAGAGCCAGAAGTCACACAATGCCGGATCCAGGAAATAAGGTGGATGAGGACACACCATAATCTTTATATTTGACAGAAATTGCTGTACCAGAAGCAGCATGTGCCATGGAGCATGGTCGTGATGGAAGATAAAATTAACACTCATGAAAGTTGACTTACAGAACTGCTTCAGCAAGTGGCAAGAACAATGGTTTAAGTGTATGGGAATCCAGGGGGAGTATTTTGAGGAGGATTAATGGCAATGGGTCTTTTACTCTCAGAACTTTATTTAAACATTCATATATTGCGAACACCACTTTGTATATAACAAATGAACAAAATCAGTACTATCTCTGGAGTCCAGAACTCAGACAGGTACATATTATGGAGAGAGAATCCATCTTTTTCTATACTGACCTGAAACTACTCATTAGTTCTAGATGGAATGATGCATATAGAATTAGTCTACATTGGTTCCACATGAAATCCATTCAGCATGGACTCTTTGAATCACCTTTTCTGCATGGCATCACCTTGAATCATCAAGATGTGGATTATGTGCATTTCAACCTAATGCAAATTACGGGGGGAAGATTTCTCAACTGGGCAGGTCAAACAAAGAGCATTCATTATTTTACTAGAAACCTCCATCTAGAGAGTCACAGTTAGCACTCTGTGGAAAGGTCATTTAGCTAAATGATCTACTTGAGAATCTTTTTATTCCTTTCAGCTCTCATGTTGTGAAGTACCTTTATCAGTGATACATCCTGTTCCACTTTTTCTACCCCTCTGAAGGCTCCTGGTACTTCCCATGTACACCAGTATCCCTCAGCTCATTCTATCTCACACTTTGCATATACTTGTCCTCTTCCTGCTATGGATATAAACTCCCTGTATATAACACTTCACTCTATATGATCCAAGTAGATAACTAAGTGGAGTTTCTTAAACCTGTGGTTATTGTTGTTAGGTGCCATTGAGTTGGGTCCAACTCATAGCTACCCTATGTACAACAGAACAAAACACTCCCCAACACTGTGCCAGGCACATGATCTTTTTCAGATTCAAACTCACTGTTGCAGGCACATGTATGTCAATACATTTAGTTGAGGGTCTTCATTTTATTTGTTGACCCACCATGATCTCAAACCTGATGTCCCCCTCCAGGGATTGGTCCCCCCTGACAACATGATCAAAATATGTAGGATCCAGTCTAGCCATCCTTGCTTCCATGGAGCACTCTGGTTGCACTTCTTCTAGGACATATCTGTTGTTGTTTTTGTTTTGTTTTTTGGCAGTCCATGGTATATTCAATATTTGTCCCCAAAACCATAATTCAAAAGCATTAATTCTTCTGTCTCTCTTATTCAATGTCTAGCTTTTATAAGCAGATGATGCAACTAAAAATACAATGGAATGAGTCAGGTGCACCTTTGTCTTTAATTTGACACCTGTACTTTTCAACACTTTAAAGAGGTCTTTTGCAAAAGCTTTTCCTGATGCAATGTGTCTTTTTATTTCTTGACTGCTGCTTCTGTGAGTGATTATTGTAGAACCAAGTAAAGCAAAATCTTGGAAAATCTCAATCTTTTCTCCATTTATCATGAAGTTTTACACTGACCCAGTTGCAAGGACCTTTGTTTTGTTGATACTGAGGTGCAATCGATACTGCAGGCTGTGTTCTTTGATCTTCATCAGTAAATGTTTCAAATCCTCTTCACTTTCAGCAAGCAAAGTTGTGTCTTCTGCATGACACAGATTGCTAATGAATATTCTTTGAATCCTGATGCCACATTCTTCTTCATAAAGTCCAGCTTCTTGGACTATTTGCTCAGTATAGAGTTTGAAGAGGTATGGAGAGAGGATACAACCCTGCACACACTTTTTCTGACTTTAAACCAGGCAGTGTGTCCTTGTTCTATTTGAATGACTGCCTCCTGGTCCATAAACAGATTCCTCACGCGTATACTTAAGTGTTCTGGTATTCCCATTCTTTGCAATGTTATCCATAATTTGTTGTAATTCAAAGTCAAATGTGTCGGGAGCCATAGGCCCGACATGAGCTAAGGCAATGCCTGCATAAATGGCTACGTGACAGATGTGACCATAGCGGGAAGCTCTGCTACCTGTGGAATGAGGAAACAACACATCAGAGGCTTTGCTGAACTTTGTTGTCTCTTTAGCTACTATTTTAACATGAGTATAGATCTGAACTTTGTTCCTTGATTGTATC